>CAUYRT010104653.1:0-14046 GCA_963574885.1 Lepilemur ruficaudatus | reverse complement strand
CACAGCAACCTCAAACTCCTGGGCTGAAGTGATTCTTCTGCCTCAGCCTCCCGAGTAGCTGGGACTACAGGCATGCGCCACCATGCCCAGCTAATTTTTTCTATATATATTTAGTTGGCCAATTAATTTGTTTCTATTATTTATTAGTAGAGATGGGGTCTCGCTCTTGCTCAGGCTGGTTTCGAACTCCTGACCTTGAGCAATCCGCCCACCTCGGCCTCCCAGAGTGCTAGGATTATAGGCGTGAGCCACCGCGCCCAGCCAATCAATTGTTTTTAAAAAGAAAATAAAATATATTGAATGAATAAATGCAGTATAAACTGCATAAAGCAATTTTAGTTTTGAAAAGAGGACTGATTATTAATCCGAGCTCCTTTAAAATTTAACATTCAAGCTGGGCACGGTGGGCTGTGCCTGTAATTCCAGCATTTTGGTAGGTTGAGGCAGGAGGATCTCTTGAGCCCAGGAGTTCAAGACTAGCCTGGGCAACATAGTGAGATCCTGTCTCTACAAAAAATTTTAAAAATTAGTTGGGCATGGTGGTACATACCTGTAGTCCTAGCTACTCAGGAAGGCTGAGGTGGCAGGATGGAAGTTTGAGGTTTCAGTGAGCCTGGGTGACAGAGTGAGATCCTATGTTTAAAAAAAAGTTTAAAAAATACCTATGTTTCTAAATTTGCATTTTAAGATATTGAGTATTAATTTTTAAAAGCCAAGGTGAATTCTGAATAACCTTGTCTTTGCATATAAGCCACGGTCAGTGGCATTAATAAAACTCACAGCTGCTTAGAAAAGTAGTTTAGCAGTTCCTCAAAAACTTAAATGTGGCGTTACTATGTGTTTTAGCAATTCCACTCCTAGGGATATACCCAAGAGAGTCGAAAATCTATGTCCTCACAAAAACTTGTACATATTCACGTTCATAGCATGGTTCATAATAGCCAAAAAGTGGAAGCAATCCAACTATCAACTGTTGAATAGATAAAATGTATATGCGTATGATGGAATATTATTTGGCTATAAAAAGAAATAAAGAACTGATACGTGCTACAGCATGGATAAACTTTGAAAACATGTTGAGCAAAAGAAGCCAGTTACAAAAGACTACATATTGTATGATTCCATTTATATGAAATGTGCAGAACAGGCTAATCTATGGAGACCTGAAAGTAGTTTAGTGGTTGCCTAGTGTTGGCTGGGATGAGGCCGTGGAGGAAGGGAGTGATGCCAAATGGGCACACAGTTTCTTTTTGGGATGAAATGTTGTAAAATTAGATTGTGGTCATGGTCACAAAACCGACTAAAAATCGCTGAACTGTACACTTTATTTATTTATTTATTTTTGAGACAGAGTCTCACTCTGTTCCCCAGGCTAGAGTGCCTTGGCATCAGCCTAGCTCACAGCAACCTCAAACTCCTGGGCTCAGGCGATCCTTCTGCCTCAGCCTCCCGAGTAGCTGGGACTACAGGCATGCACCACCATGCCGGACTAATTTTTTCTATATATTTTTAGTTGGCCAGCTAATTTCTTTCCATTTTTTCTTTTTCAGTAGGGACAGGGTCTCGCTTTTGCTCAGGCTGGTCTCTAACTCCTGATCTCAAATGATGTGCCCACCTTGGCCTCCCAGAGTGCTAGGATTACAGGTGTGAGCCACAGTGCCCAGCCTGAACTGTACACTTTATTTATTTATTTATTTATTTATTTATTTATTTATTTATTTATTTATTTTTGAGACAGAGTCTCCCTCTGTTGCCTGGGCTAGAGTGCCGTGGCGTCAGCCTAGCTCACAGCAGCCTCACACTCCTGGGCTCAAGCGATCCTTCTGCCTCAGCCTCCCGAGCAGCTGGGACTACAGGCATGTGCCACCCTGCCCGGCTAATTTTTTCTACATATATTTAGTTGGCCAATTAATTTCTTTCTATTATTAGTAGAGACGGGGTCTCGCTCTTGCTCAGGCTGGTTTCGAACTCCTGACCTTGAGCAATCCGCCCGCCTTGGCCTCCCAGAGTGCTAGAATTACAGGCGTGAGCCACCGCGCCAGGCCTGAACTGTACACTTTAAAAGGGTGAATTTTGTGCTATGTGAATTACATCTCAATAAAACTGTTTATAAAATATAGAGGATTAATATAAGCTAAAGAAACAAGCCAACCCTATTGCTTTCATAATGTAAATTATACAAAGTTAGATAAAATTATTTGGATTATTAGGACAAGGTTTAGAAAAGAAAGAAGCAAATTATGGTCTAGATGTTCTATCAAAGGTACCCACATAGTTCTCTGCTTATGCCCTCTCCTCCCCACCGCTGTCCCGAACCCCTGGCCTAAGGGAAGTTTGGCTTCCCATGTCCTCTTCCCTCTGGAGCTCTCTCCCAACACCCCTCTCTGCAGCCTCCCCTACTGCATGGGGGTCCTGCCTTCCTGTCCTCACAGGCTCCCCACCTCCTGGGGGCTTTTCTCAACTCTCTCACTTCTCCCACCAAAATTCCACCCCTTTTGGTGCTGGCTCTTTCCTGCTGGCTGCTAGAGGGGGAAACAGTGGGCAAAGTAGCTCACAGAAAGACTAGCACCCAGTTTGTTGTCTTTTTTTTTTTGCTTTTTTGTGACGGTCTCACGGTGTTACCTGAGCTAGAATGCAGTGGCATCGTCACAGCTGACTGCAACATCAAACTCCTGGGCTCACGCAATCCTCCTGCCTCAGCCTCCTGAATAACAGGGACTATAAGCATGTGCCACCATGCCCAGCTAATTTTTCTATTTTTTGTAGAGATGGGGTCTCACTATGTTGCCCAAGCTGGTCTTGAACTCCTGAGCTCAAGTGATTCTCCTGCCTTGGCCCCCCAAAGTGCTAGGATTATAGGTGGGAGCCACCACATCTGGCCTGTTGTCTATTTTTTAGCCTTCTACAAGAGATCTATGAAAAATCATTGTTTTGCTTCTTAAGCCAGTGTAAGAACACCTTGGAGCAGGTTGGCATACTACCTGTGTGGCACTGAGTAGGTTGGCCCTCTGAGCCTGAGATGGGCAGTCTCCCGAGTGCTCCGGTAGGCATCCACTGAACAGCTGCTAACCTAGAGGGGGCTCACTATGCGCTGAAGGTATTAACTCATTCAATCCTCACAATAAGCTGCTAAGGTAGGTACTATCATCATTCCTATTTGACAGATGAGAAACTGAGGTAAAGAAAGGTTAAGTAACCTTCACCAGTTAATATGTGGAAATTAGGGACTCCAACTCAGATGGGCTGGCTCCAGAGTCTACGATCTTTTTTTAGAGACAGGGTCTCACTCTGTCACCCAGGCTGGAGTGCAGTGGTGTCATCATAGCTTACTGTAACCTCAAATTTGTGGGCTCAAGTGATCCTTCCATCTCAGCCTCCCAAGTAGCTGGGACCACAGGTATGCATTACCATGCCTGGCTAGTTTTTTTTTTTTTTTGAGACAGAGTCTCACTCTGTTGCCCGGGCTAGAGTGCTGTGGCATCAGCCTAGCTCACAGCAACCTCAAACTCCTGGGCTCAGGCAATCCTCCTGCCTCAGCCTCCCGAGTAGCTGGGACTACAGGCATGCACCACCATGCCCGGCTAATTTTTTCTATATATTTTTAGTTAGCCAATTAATTTCTTTCTATTTTTAGTAGAGACGGGGGTCTCCTTGCTCAGGCTGGTTTCGAACTCCTGACCTCGAGCGATCCTCCCGCTTCGGCCTCCCAGAGTGCTAGGATTACAGGCATGAGCCACCGTGCCCGGCCAGAGTCTGTGTACTTAACTGCTTTGTTCTAATGCTCCTGACAGAATTGCCCTAAGTTCAGTAATAACACTAACAGGAGAGAGAGGCTGCTGTTAATTGAGCACTGTGCGTGTCATTCTATTTTTCCACCCACTCTAGAATGAGGCTCAGTGATACCAAGTCTCTTGTCCAGTCTTACACGTAGCCAATCAGAGCAGAACCTAAATTTGTGTCCTGATGAGTCCGACTTCAAGTGCTATCTATTTATATCACCCTGTCCAGCATTTGGCCTGAGCCTAGTGTATTTACATACCCTTGGTGCTGGGTTCCCACCTGCCTTCAAAGGCTCCATCTGTGGGCAGGGCTTTGGAGGACCAAGGCCAGCCCCAACACGCCCACACATACATGCACTCACAGGGCTTGACGTTCATTTCTACAACTTCCCCCTGGTCTGTTCTTCCCTGGACTGAGGAAGGCTGCCCACTTAGACCCTCCTCCCTTTCTTCTTTTCTTCCCCCAAAGAGAGACAGCCTAGGATCCAGGAAAAATATGAAACAAACCCAAACTGTTTGCTGGTTATTTTAAAAACTATGTATTATTTAAATACCTTTGAGGCCATTTGTCCACCTCCATTTCCTCTGTATAATTAATCATTGTGCCAGAAATCTGATGTGGCATTTTCCAATGTGACTTTATATGCCTTTTCTCATCTCACCCTCCTAATAGCCTCCAAATAAGTGGAATTGTTGGTGAGGTTTATGATTTTGCTGTCTTGCATCATTTCTGGTATCAGGCACCCTATTCATTTGGAGACCCCCCTCCCCACTTTTAGCCCAAAGAAGTTCAGCTGGGTCTAACACGCCTCTTCCATCAGAGAAGCCCATTTCCCTGACTCCTATGATTGGCTCAGGACTGGGCACGTGACCCAAGCTGGACTAAAGAAACTCAAGCCCTGGAACTACTGGAGGTACTTTGATGAACTAGTGTACTGCCTGTAAGGCTGGAACTTCTAGACACCATCCTTCCACTGCAGGGAGAAAGCCTGGATGAGAATGATAATACAGAAGAAAGTAGAGCTGAATGAAGATTCATTCCCTTTGAATCCTTGGATTCAGCTATGCCTGAAGCCACCATGACATAATCCCACACTTCTCAATTTCATGAGCCAATAAATTCTCCTTTTGTTTTAAGCTGCTTTATGTTGAGTATTTGTCATTTGCATCTAAAAGGGTTCTGACTCATTTATGGTTGTGGCCATTGTGGCCAGTGTTTCTCCTCTCCATTGGAAGGTAAAGAAACTGAAGTCACGGAAATGACTTGCCCAAGGTCACTTGGATGCGGAATGACAGAGCTGGGACTGGAACCAGGGTCTCTAAGGCTAGTGACATCTGCTGTCCTACAAGCAAAATTCATGTGGTCTGATTGTAACTGGTCAGTGCCAGCCCCAGGAGACTCATGTGCTCATCATTTGGGACAGATGGCCCAGTGGAAGGATCACACAAGGCTCTGGGAAAATGCTCCAGAGAACCGTCACCAAGTGCTCCTCGAAGCTGGGCATACCCAGAGTGAACTGCATAGTCCAGGGCTTAGTCTTGGGGTTCAGATGCCCAAGATAGCAGTGACCCAGCCACATCACAGAACACACAGAACTGCCCTTCTGGAAGGTGAAGACCACGGCCCATTCCTCCAACCGCAGCCCAGGTGCAGCAGTGATCAAGGACAATGTCAAAGTCCCCAGCCTGGGGTGAGGAGTGCCTAAGAGGGGAGGCTGAACTGTGGCCAGGGGTGGGAAAACTGTGCCCTGGGTTGGCCCCAAGGAAGTATGGAGCTGAGCCCGTGCTTCCTGGTCTTCAGCCATACCAGGGCCACTTTCAAGAGTTTTGCCATAGCCAAATGGCACCTTTACTTTGTGGTTTCCTATTTCAATAAATATCTCTAATTACTTTCATGAACTGAAAACCAGTGTCACTTGTCAAAAATAAATATTGACCCCAAAGAAAAATACAATGAAAACAAAATTATGTTGTTAAAGTTTAACTAGAGATAGTTGCCAACTAAGGTGTGGACTTGGAGCCTGGCTCTTTATTTTTAGAGAGGCATTAAAGACAGGCTATGCGCCATGCCCTTGAAGTGCTCTGACTTCATAGGACTTTAAGGGCACATGCTGTGATCACATATAACCACCCCCGTGGCCAGTGGTACACCTGTGCATCTCAAACTTTGGACAACACTGAGATAAGCAAATTGTAAACCGTGAATGCACGGGCAGTGGAAGTAATATACTTAGGGCATCGTTCCTGACCAAAGCTCTTGAAGTTCAGTAACTCCAAGTTAGAGGGCCCAGAACCAAGACGGGAAAATAGCAAGAAGTTTCTCTGCTATTTTCACACGCGCAGCAGTGAAGACAAGCTGTTGAGTGATCAAGCCTTGGTTAAATCATTCATTCATTCGACATTTATTGAGCGCCTACTATGTGCCAGGCACCGTGCTAGGCGCAGAAATACAGAGATGCATAAGATACAGTCCATGCCCTTGAGGATTCACAGTCTAGAAGGGGAGACAAACATGTAAACAAGGAAAATACAGTGTATTAAGTGCCACATGAGAAGCATTCACAAAGTGCAGAGGTAGCACTTTGAAGGGAGGGACAGGGGGGTTGCCTTCCTGGAGGAGGGGGCCTTTGAGGGCATTGTGAGAGATGAACAGGCGTTTGCCAGGCAGACAAGGCAGGAGGAGCGGGGGAAGGCATTCCAGTTAAAGAAACAGCATGAGTGAAGGCACAGAGGCATGAAACTGCAAGTCTTGGGGGGTGGGGGACTGTACTAGTCTGGTGGTATTGCTACAGTGTACCAGAGGCCGTGGCTGGAGAGGGTGGCAGAGGCCAGATGACAAGGGAAACTGAAGGCAGTGGGCATCTCGGAGGGAACCAGAGGCAAGCAGAGCCCGAGGGAATGCTGCTTCCACAGGGGAGGAGAAGGCTCCTGGCTGAGCCATGGTGTGCCTGCTTGAGGACCATAGGGTTCCTCACTGTGGCCCCCAAGGGACCTGGACCCAAGACCAAAGAAGAAGCAGAGCTGGAGGCGGGGAGAGCCGAGGGGAAGGGCCTAAGCCTGGAGCCGCAGAGCAGCCACATGTGAGCTGCCTGCCGGCAGACCGCTGATCGCTGCACAGAGCCCCTCCTCCCAGCCAGGATGGGGCCCAGGACCAAATGGGAAATCACATGGGAATGTTCTCAGCAAACTGCAAAGGGCCACGAGTGTCAGGGTTACAACATATTATAAATCTTGCTAACTCAAAGAAGAAAGAGGCTTAGGATAAAGCAGAAGAGAGTAAGCTACGGAGGATGCAGGCAGAAAGGCTGAGAACAAGGGCCAAAGTGAGCAAACTGCAGCGGCCAGGGCAGACCGTGGCAGACCATGGCTCTCTCTCCCCTGGGAGGGGGCGGCCTTTTGGGCCCAGCACAAGGGCAGAGGCCTATGGGCAGGACCAGGCCAGATGTGCAGGGAGAGCATGTGACCTGCAAGACTGCTGGGCTTCACATCCCAGCTCTGGTGTCTCCTCAGCCTGGAGTGGAGATTTCCTTGGCAACTAGGACCCTGCCTCTTCCAGGCTGGAGGCAGGCACTGAGGCAGAGATTGGCCAGACAGCCAGACTTCCAGCCCTTTCAGTGTTCTTAGGAATGGCTCTGTCAGAAAAATGCCTTTGCAGGAGCAGGGGCAGGGAGGCATGGGGAGGAGGGCAGAGTCTCAGTAAACCAGTCTGGTCGCCCTTCTGAGAGCCCACTTTTCCAAGGCACCACACCTTTAGGCCACTCTGAGGGGCCAAGTTTCTTCCCCGATCCTGGATAGGGGAGGGGGAGAGTGGACTCAACCTGGGCATGGCTCCTGCTGCCCTGAGGGTTCCGGGCTACAGGGGGATGAGGAGTCCCGAAGGAGGAGCTAATAGCAGCCTCCATGTCCTGCTGGACCCTCTAGTCAGTAGGCTGTGGAGATGTCCCCAGGCCCCCCCTTTCCTTGCGCCCTTAATGGCTCAGCCTCACCCTGTGGGGTCTCCGAGTCTCCGACCAGCCCTTTCCTCTCTGTCTTGAGGTCTCATCGCCTTGTCCCTCCCCTGCCCCTGACCAGTGTGGAGGAAAGCTGCCCACCGTGGGCGCCGATGGAGGTGGTGGAGCTAGCAATGAGAAGGGCGGTGAGGTGCAGGTGATGGGTGGCCTCCCCACCTCATGGAGGTGGGCTGGGCGGGGGCATCACTTGCTCTTGTGCATGTCCTTCAGCCGGCGGAGCTCTTCCAGGAGTTGGGCCCGGGAGCAGCCATCGTCCCCGGTGGGGTCTGGGCCTGGCCCCAGAGCCTCCTGCAGTGCCAGGCAGTGGGTCCTCAGGAACGGGTTGTAGGAGCGCTCCTCTCCCAGGGTGGATGGGCACTGTGGAGCGAGAGGCACCAGGTTTGGTGGAGAGAAGATGGCAAATCAGCCCAAGACATGGAAGTCTGACCCCAGTCCCCACCCCGTCCTGGGGTTTCAAGAGTTGACTTGAAGGCCCGTGTCCCAGTCAGAGCGGGAGGGGCCCACAGGCCCAGGCTCAGCTGAGATGGGATTCCCCCCCACTGGGGCTGAGGGCCCACACGGCCCTCTTAGGCCCCGGGTGGGTCCCGCACCGTGCTTTTGCGCTCCATCCGCTGCCTCTGCACCCACTGCATCTTCCTCTCCCGGGCCAGGTTCTCCGGCTCCACTTCGCCTGCAAAGCCCAGGTTCTCCTCCGCGTACTCATGACCTAACAGTGGCCGTGGGGGCCGAGACCCAGAGCAGAGAGAGATTGGTGGTGCGGTCAGAATGAGTCCTGCCCAACCCCGGCCCAGGCCCATGAGTACCTGACAACCAGGGAGGAGGGCAGCGCTTCCAGGAAAACCCCAACCACCCCGAGCTGCTTCTCTAACCGCGGGCACAAGTCAGCCATGAGGGAAGAGGTAGCAGTGGTTTGGGGGAAAAGCTACTGGACTTCGAGCTGGGAGGCTTCCCAGTGACTCTGCCACTGCCCAGTGTGTGACCTCAGTCAAGTCACCAAGCCTCTCTGAGCCACAATTTTCCCATTTGGCAAATGGAGAAAACAATAATGCCAATGGATGCAGATGTCACTGCTGTGTTCCCGATTCCTAGAAGAGACCCTGGCATACGCTGGATACACATAATGTATTTGTTGAGTGAATGAATTTTCTGAGGATTAACTGAGATACTTGTGAACATTTTTATAAATTATAAGGCAATGGTTACGTGCAGAGTGGATTTACTGACTTCTGCCCCCAGATAAGCAAAGGCTGTTTTCTGTTCTGGACTCTGGCTATGAACAATTAGACAACTCTCTGGGACGCTCTGGGGCATGCAGGGCTCCCAAGAGGCCAAAGGCTAGCTGGCAGGGGTCAGTGGCCCGAGAAGCAGAGGCGTTAAAAAGCCAGCACTCCAGAGAGAAGGGAGGCTGGAACTCTGCCTCCCATCCCTAGAGGTGGCTCCCAGGAGCCGCCAGAGGTAGACCTGTGTCACCTCTGGGCCATGAACTGGGTTGGCCTGGGCTCTAGGGGAGTGAGAGGTTGGGAGAGTCCTTGTCTCCGGCCGTGCATGGGGCTGGGGGGGTGGAGAGAAGTGGGGAGGGGGTGCCTCACCAGGCCACAGCAGGGTGTCATCCCCCAGCCCCAGCACAGTGTCCAGCGAGCTTAGCATTGTCTCTGCGGTGCCCTCAAAGGTCCGTCCTGAGTGGGTCAAAGGAGCATGTCACAAGGTGCAAGGATAATGTGCTATGGTGTAAGGCACATGGAGAGGGGTGGGGAACAGCTTGTGCACGCCCCTCAGCGATGGCCCTGCCAGGCCCACCCCTCCTTCAAATAGGAGCTGGGCCTAACTGGTCACCCCCGATCAAGCCCATCTGAAGCCTCCACTGCACACAGTGACATCTGAGTGGAGAGGGCCGCAGAACCTTCAGGCCGAGCTCTCACGACCCCGCATCCTGTAGCTGTAGGGCTGCCCTTTTCCACAGGGCACTTCTCTGGGACTCCATGCAGCCTGGAACGTGATCCTCACCCACCCATGGGATCGCCCCCTCACGTAGGGGTGCTCAACTTTTCATAACCATGTCCTGCCAGTCACTGTGTCAGAGAACCAGGCTCCACCCAGTGGAAACAAATGCCCTGCAAGGTCTTTACTCAGCCACAGGCATCATCTCCAGTCCATCCCTACTGGGAAATCTTAAGGATATAGAACAAGGTCCGGGTAACACAGATGGAGTAACTGCCAAGGCAGCATCTGTGCTGGAACCAGTGCTCCAGGGCCTTCCATGGGACAGTGGCTACCCAGGCCCCTGTCCATCCCTCCCCTCCGCTCCCCACTCTTCCCTCTTTTGTGGGAACTCACCACAGCCAGAGAGGAAGAGCAGGTCCCCTGAGAAGAGGCAAGAAGGACCCTTGTAAGGCTCCCCATCCAGTAGGTAGACCAGATGGCCTTGTGTGTGGCCAGGGGTGGCCAGAGCCCGGATGTGAAGCCGTCCCACGCTGACCACATCTTGATGACACAGGGGGCTGGGGACAAGGCAGTAGGGGAGAGAAGGTATTAGAGCTTGCTCCACGCTGATCCCTGCCCACATACCAGGCCCATGGGGCTGGTGATTTGCTGCCACACCAGAGAGAAGGCACCCTGGTTCCAGGGTCTCAGATCCAGACCCATCCTGTCCTCTTTTGGAGAGGATGGCTGGATCAGTTTGGGGACCCAGTGCCAGTCTCCAGATGGGCTGGGATCTGCTCTCTAAGGGCTAGGAAGGGTGTCAGCAAAGATACACCTGCTGACACCCCTGCAACACGTCACTGAAGGCTGGGGGTGAGGGCAAGGGCCACAGGCCCCCTTTGCCAGGGTCAGGAACTTACTGGGTGAGGTAGGGGATGCCATCCTGAGGACTTCCATACACCCGACAGTCCCGGTGCCGCCGGCTGAGGTCACGGTTCCCTCCACTATGGTCCCTGTAGGACAGCAAACAGGTAGGAGTCTTCAAGGGGCAACTGTGCCTGAGTCTCCCTCTTCCCCACAGCATCCCCAGGCCTTTAAGGCCTGGGCTGTGGCCTCTAGACTGAGCCAAGCTCTTTACCCCTCTTGGCCTTTGTTCAAGCCCAGAATGTCATCACTCTCAATAATCTCAACCTGGCCAATGCCAACTGATCTTTCTGGACTCTCTCAGCTCAGGGTCATCATCCTCTAATTCACCCAAGTGGATCTGATCACACCTGCCTGGTGTCCCCCACCCCCTGTACCCTGTGCCAACTGCCCCCTAAATATTTATAATTTTTATATACTTCTATACAGGGCTGTCTCCCCTACTGGACCTATAATTTCCTCTATAGAAAAGATCCTAAAAAGTTTTGCCCTTGCCCTGTGCACAGTAGGTGTCTAATACCTGTCCATGAAATGAAAGAAAATGACTGCCTGCCCTCCTCTGCGGCTTCAGACGCCTGAGAAGTGGAGTGGTGAGAGGTGGGTGGTGGGAGACCACCTCTTCCTCTCCACCTCTGCTGGTGCCCATTGACGTCTTGAGGAAGGTGGGTGCCCGCTCATCCAGTCTTCCAGACCCCCAGCCCGACAAGCCCAGCTGGGGCATGGGCGGGCCAGCGAAGAGTGTCTGCACCCAGTCCCCCCCAGCCCCTTACCAGTGCTTGTGGGTGCAGAGAATGGCAACCAAGGTGACGCCCTCCTTTTCAATGGAAGCCTGGGGAAGAGAGGAAGTCTGAGCCCGGGGAGCAGGATGCAGGGGGAGTTGTGGAGCAGAAAGAGCCCGGGCATGGGTGCTCGTGGAGAGGGAAGGAGAACAGGGAGAGAAGGGGGGGATGGAGCTAGAGAGGAGAGAGCTAGGAAGGGGCTGGGGGCAGCAGCTGAGACCCCCAGCACGAGGCACGTGGAAGTGGGGGGAAGTGGGAGAGGGAGGGCAGAAGGGCAGAGGGAGACTCACAGCGGGCGTGGACATAGAGAGCAATAGGAATGGCAGGGAAAGATGAGAGATCCAGATACCAACGGGTCAGAAAGAGGCCTAAAGGAGTGAGAGCTAGCCGGAGACCCCCTAGACCCACAGTCCCAGGCCAGCTCCCCAGCCCTCTGGCTCTCCCAGCCTCCCTCCTTGGTCCAACCATGCCCTGGATGCTGCCCTCCCCTAGGCTGTGTATACGCAGGTGTGAACATAGAGAGGGCACGTCCCACAGGCAGGGGGACAAAGGCCAGCCCCTCTCTAGCAAGGGGAAGCTGCCAGTCCTCCGGGGTAACCCCAGGCATCCCCCCACCCTGTCCCCATGCTCCCCTCACCTGCACAGCCCGAGGGTCTGAAGGGTCCACAGCCACAGCCAGCCGGGCCTGGGTGTCGATGATGAGGTAGCTGTAGTTGTCCGAGAGGACGGGGATGGGAAGCACCTTCACTCCTGGAGGGCAGAGATGGCTGTGGGTGGGTGACAGGCAGGGAGCCCAGGAATCGGGGCATGTGAAGGGAGCAGGTGGGGGCGGGGACACAGTGTGGGGCATGCCGGCCAGGGCAGCCTGAGCTCACCATTGAAGAGACGGGGCTGGGCTTTGGAGTGGCCTTTGGGGTAGCGATTCCGAGCCCTGCGCAGCTGCTGCCGGTAGAAGAGGTACCCGAGCCAGGTGCGGGTGTACAGGCTGTACCTACAGGGGATGGTCCATGGTCAGCCCCCCAGCTCTCCTGGAGCCCTTCGTGGTGCCTGCAAGCCCACATCTCTACCCCCGTGGCCACCCCCGAGTCAATGCAATTCCACCCTCGGTTAGTGTGTGCCTACTGTTTGCCCTGCTCAGTACTCAGGTCAAGACGGAGAATAAAACAGAGATGCTCAGAACCTGCAGACTGTCAGGGGAGATGTGAACTGCGGAATTCACAGAAGGGACTCAGAGAGGGAGGGGTCTAATCTAGCCCAGGGCTGAGCCCCCCTGATGAAGAGACATTTACAGGAAAGGGGGAGTAAGAGATAGGAGGCTGAAATGAGGTAGGGAAAATATTAATGTTTCAAGAAGAGTCAAACTTTAGCATGCATCCCATCATCCGTGGGGCCTGTTAAGGACCAGATTCCTGGGCCCACTCCCAGCTCTGGGGTGGGGCCTGGGAATTTGCATTTCCAACAACTACCAGGTGATGCTGCTGCTGCTGGTCCAGGGACTACACCTTTGAGAACCACTGGGGTAGAGGAAACCATAGGCAGAGGCAGCAGAACAGCAGGACTTGTTTGAGGAAACTGGAAAGTTCTGTTTGGCTGCTTAGTAGAGGAAGCAGTGAGAGGTGAGACTGGATGGGCTGACCATCCACCCTGCCTCCGGCCATCATTCCAGGCCATGCCAGGCTACATGGTGTAAAGGGGGGCGCAGAGAACAGAGGGGACCTGTGAGTGACAGAGTCCTCCAAATACAGAATGCCAGTATGCAGAGCCGGCTGCACAGGTGTGCGACCCGGGCAGTCACATAGGGCCCCTCGCTCAGAAGGGCCCCACAATTGGTTTAATGCTCTGCTGTCACCACCTTGCAATTCTTCATGTTTTATCTTTGACTTTGTGTCTTGTAAGTGGAGACTGATAGGACAGTGGAACATGCATGTGAGCAGG
This sequence comes from Lepilemur ruficaudatus, assembly GCA_963574885.1. Lineage (NCBI taxonomy): Eukaryota > Metazoa > Chordata > Mammalia > Primates > Lepilemuridae > Lepilemur > Lepilemur ruficaudatus. The sequence goes on along the minus strand of CAUYRT010104653.1, from coordinate 699 downwards.
AGATACACAAAATATGCGTCTGCTCGGTTCCTTGCCTCCCATACACATCCAGTGTTTGCAATGCCCCATGAGCACAGAGCTCTGGGGAACCCACTAAGCCTGAGAGTTCAACAAGACTCAGAGTGAGTACAAGGTAAGTGCACATCTCTGACTGACCCAAGAGCCTAAGCTTTCAGCCCAAACTAGAATTTGCCTCAAGAAGACACATCCTGGCCAGGCGCGGTGGCTCACACCTGTAATCCTAGCACTCTGAGAGGCCGAGGCGGGTGGATCGCTCAAGGTCAGGAGTTCGAAACCAGCCTGAGCAAGAGTGAGACCCAGCCGGGCGCAGTGGCTCACGCCTGTAATCCTAGCACTCTGGGAGGCTGAGACGGGCGGATCGCTCAAGGTCAGGAGTTCGAAACCAGCCTGAGCAAGAGTAAGACCCCGTCTCTACTATAAATAGAAAGAAATTAATTGGCCAACTAAAAATATATAGAAAAAATTAGCCAGGCATGGTGGCGCATGCCTGTAGTCCCAGCCACTCGGGAGGCTGAGGCAGGAGGATCGCTTGAGCTCAGGAGTTTGAGGTTGCTGTGAGCGAGGCTGGCACCACGGCACTCTACAGCCCGGGCAACAGAGTGAGACTCTGTCTCAAAAAAAAAAAAAAAAAAAAAAGAGTGAGACCCAGTCTCTACTAAAAAAAGAAAGAAATTAATT
>CAUYRT010104652.1:0-20799 GCA_963574885.1 Lepilemur ruficaudatus | reverse complement strand
AAAGAAATTAATTGGCCAACTAAAAATATATATTAAAAAAATTAGCCAGGCATGGTGGTGCATGCCTGTAGTCCCAGCTACTTGGGAGGCTGAGGCAGTAGGATCACTTGAGCCCAGGAGTTTGAGGTTGCTGTGAGCTAGCCGATGCCACGGCACTCACTCTACCCCGGGCAGCAGATTTACACTCTGTCTAAAAAAAAAAAAAAAAAAAAAAAAAAAAAACAGGCAAGACTGTGGGGGTGGAAGTCAGGAGAGGGATTATGTCACCTTTGAGGAGGAAGCTTGGCGGAGGGGTGAGTACTTCAGTACTGACAATGTTCCCTTCACTTCGTGATAATTCATGCAATGCTACACTTATGTTCTGTGCACATTTCTGTAGGCACTTTATATTTCAATAAAACATATATTAGAAAAAATCCAAGTACAAATGAAATGCAGACATTAAAGAATAAAAATAAAAGAAAATGAAGCTTATAAAAGTTAAATGCCTGTCTGAGGCCACACATCTGGTAAAGGGTCAAGCTGGGAATTAGCCCCAGGTCCCCTTGGTTTCGCTTGCAGATCCAGTGCTTGTCCCACCACGCCAGCTGTCAATCGTGTGCTGGGAAGGGACTTGTGTGCTTCCTCCTTCTCCTTGGGCATGGGTGGCCTTGGGGACAGAAGATCGATGCTCTAGAGGTGAAAATCTACTGGATTTTCAAGCAGTTCTGGCAGCTGGCTGTTGTCTGTTGGCTGTTTGCATGCCAGATCTTACATCTGGAAGTGTTTTAATGTTTTCTCTGCCCTCACCCAGGGAGCACTATGCATTTTTCCTGTGACCTGAGGCTTAACCTCTGATTATTGTCACAGCCTCCTAAGTTTTTCCTCCCCTCAATCCAGCCTATGGCCACCAGCGTTGTCCTCCCAGAGCAGCACCTTCCACATGTCAACACATAAGACATCAACCTCATCTCCCCATCCTGACTGCATCCTTGCCCATCTGCTGCCTTCCCCCTAATACCAAAGATAACCACCTGCTGCTAAGGCAAAGCCCTCAACTTCAGTACATGCCATCCCTTCTTGCTTCCTTTCCTGGTGTCATCAAAGTTTCCCTCTCTACTGAATTATCCCCATCGGCATATGAACATGCTATAACAGTCCCTGTCTTTAAAAAAATCCTGTCTTGATTCCACATTTACCTCCAACTGCCACCCTACTTTTTTGCTTCCCATCAAAACAAAACTCTGAGAAAAAAGAGACTTGTCTAGACTCTATCTCCAATCCTTATCCACTATTCTGTGTTTTTTTTTTTTTTTTTTTTTAGACAGAGTCTTACTCTATTGCCCAGGCTACAGTACCATGGCATCAGCTTAGCTCACAGCAACCTCAAACTCCTGTGCTCAAGCGATCCTCCTGCATCAGACTCCCCAGTAGCTGGGACTACAGGCATGCGCTACCATGCCCGGCTAATTTTTCTATACATTTTTAGTTGTCCAGCTAATTTCTTTATATTTTTAGTAGAAATGGGGTCTCGCTCTTGCTCAGGCTGGTCTTGAACTCCTGACCTTGAGCAATCCTCCCACCTCAGCCTCCCAGAGTACTAAGATTACAGGTGTGAGCCACCGCGCCTGGCCACTATTCTGTCTTTTGAGTCCATTCTTCAGCACAGTGAAATCATTCTTGCCAAAATTCTAGTGGCTTCTATTTACCAGTACTATGGTTGATTCTCTGGCTCATCTTATTAAACCTCTCAGCAAGAATGGACATGGTAGAGTACTCTCTCTTCCCTGAAGCCCTTTTTTCACTCGATTTTGTGAAACCACTCTGAGTGTCCTCCCACCTCTCAGTCCCTTCACTGGCTCCTTCTCTGCCATGCCTGAATATGGGCATAGTGAAGGGTCAGGCCTTGGCCCTCTGTTCTTGTCCATCCACACTGACTCTAAGTCATCTATTCCTGGCTCATAGCTTTCAATGTCATCCATATCCTGACAACTCCCAAATTTAATCTCCTGCCCCCCTTCACTCAGCCCCAGACTTACACGTCAACCCAGCATTTCCTCTTGGAGGTCTAATAAGCACAACGAACTTAACTTGTTCAAATCAGAATTTTTGAGCTCCCCTATACCTCTCCTGCTCTGCTATTTCCCATTCTAGTAAAGTAACATCAAACTCATCCAATAGCTCAGGCAGGACTGGTCACTCCAACTCCTTTCTTCCCCTCAGTCCATCAGGCAGGTCTTTCTGCCTGTCTGTGTGACCTTTAAAAAGTATTTCCTTTTTTTTTTTTTTTTTTAAAAAACAGAGTCTCTGGCCAGGTTCAGTGGCTCACGTGTGTAATCCTAACACTTTGGGAGGCCGAGGTGGGAGGACTGCTTAAGACAAGGTGTTCAGGGCCAGCCTGAGCAAGAGTGAGACCCTCATCTCTACCAAAAAATGGAAAAATTAGTCAGGCATGATGGCATGCACCTGTAGTCCCAGCTACTCAGGAGGCTGAGGCAGGAGGATCACTTGAGCCCAGGAGTTTGAGGCTGCAGTGAGCTATGATGACACCACTGCACCCTAGGCTAGGGCTGTCACCCTAGCCCAGGGTCATAGATTGATACCCTGTCACAAAATAAATAAATAAATAATAAAAAAACAGAGTCTCACATGTCGTCAGGCTGGAGTGCAGTGGCTCAATCAGAGCTCACTATAGCCTCAAATTCCTGAGCTCTTAGCCAGGAAAAAATCCTAGTAAAAAAAAAAAAAACAACAAAAAACTCCTGGGCTCAAGCAATCCTCCCACCTCAGCCTCTTGAGTAGCTGGGATTACAGGCATATGCCACTGCACTCGGCTAATTTTTTAAAATACTTAGTAGACATAGGGTCTCACTATGTTGCCCAGGCTGGTCTTGAACTCCTGGCCTCAAGTGATCCTCATGTTTTGGCCTCCCAAGGTACTAGGATTACAGGACTGAGCCTCCTGTGCCCATCCCTGAAAATATTTCCTGAATCTAATCAAACCATCCTTGAGCTCTCACTCACATGACTGCAACACTCTCCTAACCAGTCTCCCTCCTCTTGCACTCTTGCCCTCCTATGGTCTATTTATCCGAAAGTTGGCAGAATGAGCCTTTAAAAACATAAATCAGATCATAATTCTCCTTTGCTCAGAACTCTCCCATGACTTTTCATGGCACGTGGAATAAAAATCCAAACTCTCTCTGCTGCCCTAAAAGGCCCTGCATCATCTGAACCCTGCTTACTTCTAGGGCCTTATCTCCTGCAGCCTTCCTCCCGGCTCACCTTGCTCCAGTTACACTGGCCTGGCTTCTCAACACGCTAAACCTGCTACCACCCCAGGGCCTTTGCCTTTGCTGCTCCCTCTGCTTGGAAAGATTCCCCCTGAGACCTTTCCATGGCTGGCTCCTTTGGTCCACTCCCAGCTCTGCTCAAATGTCACCTCTTTAGTGGTGAAAACCCTGACCACCCTGTCGGAAATGGTCCCCATCACTATGGTCAGTCAGAGACTCTTTCCTTAAACACCATTATTCTTCTTTATAATATATACGTGCTATGTGTATATATGCTCTATGCTCTACCTATGCATGTATAGGTACTGTCTGTCTCATTCAGCTCTGTATAATCTCTATGAGGGCAAGGACCTTGTCTGTCTTATTCACTACTCTACCCTGGCACTTAGAAAATGCCTAATATAATAGCAACTCACTAAATAGTTGGGGAATTAGTGATTTAATGAAGTCCTCTTTCCTCCTTGCACACACATCATTGTGAATCCTGCACATGGGAAGAATGAAGAGAATGGGAATGGGTGGAGCAGACAGGAGGGAAAGGCAGGGAGGAGCCTAATGTTGACCCGCCCTTACTACCAGGTTTCCAACCCAGCACTCTGCTTGGTGCTCTATGTAGATTATTTTGCTTAAACCTCACCACTATGCTATGCTAGGCATTGTAATTTCCATTTTATAGACGGGAAACTCAGGCTCAGAGAGGTAAAGTAACTTGTTGGGTCATTTAGCCAGCCACAGGCAGAATAGGATTCAAATCCAGACCCAGTTGGCCTCCAAAGAGACTGTTCTAACCACTAGACTCAACACATTCTGCACCCAGAGCTTTGCCTGGGACTTCTGCCCCAAGGATGTTGCACCTTTCACCTGCCTGTTTGATCTGGAAGTAAGAGCTAGCAAAGTGACAACCTGAGTCCTTGGATCCTTGGGTCCTCTATGAGGGAAGGCAGGTGAGGGGAGGAGACAGTGGGGGGCTATGGGAGCAGGAGGCCCTTCTATTCTTAGCTGTTTGTAAACAGCACCCTGACACCCAGCTTGTCCCTTCTGCAGGGGACCCCAGAGACAGTTGAAGCCAAACTCCTCCAAAACAGCCTTGGCTTTCTGAGCTCATGCTGGGATGGAAGGCTGCAGACAAGGAGAGTCCACCGGTCTCCAAGCTCCCCCTAGTCTCCCTTTACCCTGCCATTTTTCCAACCCAGCAACTCAGTCTGGACCCCTGAGCCTGGGGCGTATAATAAATTAGGCAGAGGCTCAAAGAAATCAGGCCACGGGGGCCTGGCCTTCTTTCTCAAAGTTAGCACCTTGCTTTTCTCCTCTCCTTTCCCCTCTCCCTTTGTCATCCCTTCACTCCCACTGACAGCATTTTTTTTTAACTTCATGAGAGATTTAAAAAAATGTTGATTTAGCATACATACAGGTATGAAGTCTAAAGAACTTAGAGTGAGCAAAGAAGCTCTCTCATGCTGTGCTGAACACTTTCAATACCCCATCCTATTTAATCCGCACAACAACCCCTCAAGCTTGATGTTATCATTCCCACTTGACAGGTAAAGTAACTGAGCCTCCAGAAGCTGTGTTAACGAGATGGCACTGATGAAGCCTTTGGCACCAGAAGGGACTCAATAAAGTTAATGTTCTTCCTTCCTTAGGTAACTTACTCAAGTTCACTGGATCAGTATGGGGCAGAAGCACAATTCAAACCTGGGCCTATCTGATTCCAAACACCCACGGGCCTTCTACCTCATCCACTGCCCACATGCTAACAAACCCTTGGGGAACTGATGCTCTGAAGCCAAACCACTTCTTTTTTCCTGGTTATGCCAAAAGTGCTCTAATAGACAAGAAAGACCTGATCTGGAAAGGCCTGCGTTCTATAGCTCAGGGTGTTCATCCAACCCGGCAGGCACACGAACATCAGCTTCTCTTCTCCTCCCCCGGTTCCTTGTGCTTTTTGCAGCTCCTCTGTTCCTGCTGTGTGTGTGTGTGTTGTGTGTGTACACATGTATGTGTATCTCTCTCCCAGTGTACTTCAGTCAGGCTTTGCACACTCCGGGCCCAGCTGTGCATATGCTGACATTGTCTGACACAGATATTCCAGAGTCTCTTGGTGGAGAGAGAGATTGAAGGAGCATAGACAGGTTAAACCAGGACTTTGTCCTCACCTTCCTGTCCCAGCCTGGGGACCATGAAGCCCCCAGAAACCTCGAAGCCTCCAGTCTTCCATGATGCTGGTAGCGACCTCCCCTTGGTCAGTAGGAACTCATACCCCACCTCTTAACCATCTCTATTCCCTTCCCACTGGCAAACCATTTTATGTTACAAGCACTCCTTGGTCCTGTCCACGTGTCCTGCCATCCCGTTGCATTTGCCATCCAACCAAGCTCTTACACCTGCTGTCCCAGTAAGGAGAAGGCAGCACCTGCGGGCAGCACTTAGGTGGGGGCAGTCACCGATGCCTCACTTACTCAAAACTCTGTAAACATTATATATATACAGAAGAAAACTTATGTGAGCAAGAACAATAATTAAAACAAACACCTGTGGATTCCACCACCTATTTTAAGAAATAGTCAGCTGCTCTTTCAAACTCTAGATGGAGGCCGTTTCAAACTTCAGGGAGAGGCTTGCCCAACCCTCTCTGGGTGCCTGCTTTTGCCTCCCTGGGTCAACAGGCCCCCATCACCTCTCCTGCCCTCTCCACCCTGGACTCTGGGGCTATTTTGGGTGTGTACCAGTCGGGGTTAATCTCCTTAAGTGATGAGCCGTGCTGTCCGGTACACTCCTGACAGGGCCCGGCCCTCTGCAAAGGGCATTCTGCGGGTTGGTGCTGCTGGCCTCAGGTCTTCCCCAAGAGATACCATGGACACTGAGCCGTGAACTAGAACTGGTGGGGGAGGGCAGCTAGCACTACAGGGGGAGGGGGCTGCCGAGGCTGTGCAGGCAGCAGGAGGGGAAGGTCAGGAGGCTCAGGCCTTGTGGCTGCTGGCTAGTGAGGTGTTTCACTAGCTGGCTAGTAAGGTGAGCAAACCTCTTTCAGGTTTGCTTCTCAAGTTTACCTCTAGGGAGAACCTCCCTCCACCCCAGCTCAGCTACCCCACCCCTGGCTGGGTACAGGTGCTAATCCCCAGCTCCTGGTAACACCAGGGAGAAGGAAGGGGGAGGCAGGCTGGAGATTTTCTTTCCCACTTGGGAAGGAAAGAGAACATATGAGTTGACCCGTTGGGATCCGGTTCCTGAAACCTGAGCCCAGGACAAGAGTTTCACTGAACTGCAGGCTGCATGCTTGCCCAGGGGCTTTGTCTTCCACCTGGGCTGAAGGTGAGTTGCCAGAGGACCAGGTGGAACGACACTGGCTGAGAGGTCTGGCCCTTTAAAGGGAAGGAGAGAACCCAGGGTCAATTCTTCCAAGTTCCACCTCTGGTCTCACCCTAACCTCCTGCTAATATTCATTCAACAAACAGAGGCCGGGGCCTACTGTGTGCTGGGCCCTGTGTTAGCATCTGCCCTCCAGAATCACACGAGCTGGTAAGGGAGGCAGCCAAGAAAGCAGATAATTCCCAAAAAGCCATGTCCTGAGGGGGGTGGAACATAGTGGTATTGGAGGCTCAGACGAGGTGCCTAACCTTGCCAGGGGGGCAGGGAAGACTACCTGCAGGAGTGGGCCCCAGACAGGGAAGGACAAAGAGGAGTTGACCTGGAGGTGTGGGGGCATATTTATGAAAGAGGTGGTAAACAATCCAGAAGACCCCCCTGGAATATTCCACCCTGCTGAGGGAGAAGCAGCCCAAAGTCCCTTCCACAGTCCAGACCACTTAGCACGTAGCCAGAACATGACTGTTGGGATCTCCCCCTAGGAAGAGCCAGAGCTTACTCACTGGGCCTGCCTCCCATTCTTGGTTTCTATATTTTTTTAATTTATTATAAAAAATTTTAAACATATATACAAAAGAAAATAATAATGAACACCCATGTAGACTCATCACCTAGCTTCAACAATTACCAGCTGGTGGCCAATCTTGTTTCATCTAGATTCCCACCCAGATCATTTTAAAGCAAATTCCCAAATCCAATCAACTCTTCCCATAAATATTTCAATATTTATGTCTAAAAGATAAGGATGCTTTAAAAAGCATATCTACAATATCATGATCACACCTAAAAGGAATTAACAAAAATTCCTTAATGCCATTCAATATCTCATTAAGATTTACTTTCTGTAATCCACCCTTGCTTTTAATAGTTACGTCCCTACTCACAGGGGTGGGGAGATGAGCATTCAGTCAGACTGTATTGTAGCTACTGCTCCTGTGACATGTGAGCATGGGGACACAGCTCTGCAACACTCTCTGGTGGTTCCATATGCATGTGTTTTGTGACTCTAATTAGATTTTAAATTCTAATTTATAATAGACTGGCATTACTAGTGTGGCAGACAGGAGGAAGCACAGATCTCAAAGTCAGGCAGGCCACTTATTAGCTGTGTGACCCTGGGACAGTTATTCAACCTCTCTGAGATAATGGGAATAGAAATACCTATCTCCCAAGAATTGTCAGGCTTAAATAAAAGAAAGGGTGTATGTGCTTGGCACATAGAAGGTTCTTAGTAAATGCTCATCTTGCTGCTCTTCCTCAGGTCAAGAGAAGAAACAGGCTCACGGTTACTCTCCGTTGTGACAACTGTCCAGTTCCTCAGACAGAGTGAAGGCCACTGTTAGTGATGGCTGCAGTCAGTCCAGCAGCCAGGGGCCCACCCACCGTTCTGTGTCCACAGTGTCGTGACCCCCACCCTAAGCACCCAGGCTTTGCTTGTTTACTGTGGCCACTTGCTGAACCCACAGGCATGACTTGCACAGCCCTCAGGGGACAGAGGGAAGGGAGGGGCTTGGCAGGGGTGGAGATTTGCTTTTGGCTTGCTTCGCCAATTTCTGGGTTCCTTGACCCAAAAGAATTAACTTCATAGCTGCCATTTATAGAGTGTTTATTATATGCCAAGCTCTGTGCTAAGTGCTTTACATTGTTACCCCTTTGCATTTTCACTGTAATCCCATGAGATGGGTACTATCATCCTCATTTTGTAGATGAAGAAACTGAGTCTTAGTACTCAAACCAGGTTTCTCTGATACTGAAATCCAAGTTCTTTACTGCACACTCACTACTTTGCTAATGGTGCTAAAGAGGCCACTTTCTGGGGTTCTTTCCCATTCACCCAGATTTACAAAGATGGCTCCTGCCCGCAGCTCAGTAAGCACCCAGCCATTATGCTGACGTGTGCCCTCAGACTGGTGAGGAAGAGCGGGATGATCGGAACAGCCCATCTCCATGAGGGAAAATGGTCCTAAAGGCACCTCCACGTACCAAGGAGGTGCACACAAGCACACGAGCCCCCCTCTGCTCCTTGCCTAGAGCTCTGTCTGCAGAGAGAAGTGTGGACCTGGCAGGGGCAGGGAAAGTGGGACAGAGGAGGGGAGGCTTGCCTCGGAATTCACTGGCTGAGGAAAAAGGCTACGAGAATGAAATTTCCAGGAACATGAGAATTCCTCACACTGTGGCCTGAACATCTTGCTTGTGATGAAGAGTGTTTTGTTTGACTTCAGCCTCAGGAGTAGCTTTCTGAGCACCAGAAGCAGCCACTGGGCATGAGGCAGTGATGGGCACAGGGCCTGGGGACTGGGAGTGAGGGACAAGTACAGCCAAAGATTTGCAGGGGTGCCAAGGCCTTTGGCTGTGTGTAGTTTCTTTCTGCATGTCTCCTGGTAGCTGTCTTGAGGTACCAGGCCCTCACAGTAAGTGCTATCATTTTTTCTGTAAATGTTTTCGTATTTATTCATCATAATCATAGTTACATCAGGGCAACCACCTTGTGCACAGGCCATAAATTCCTGAGTCTCCTGGCCTCCCGCACTCTCCCTACTTCTTGGCAAAAGCCTTAACCATAGGCCCCAGGTGGGGGTGGTGGGGAAATTCGGGGCACACAGAGCTCTAGCTCCTACCCTCCCTTATGTCTTGCCCTTCTCTCCTCCTCCCTACTTTCCCATCCCTGTACTCAAGGAGTCACGGCTGTGTCCACCAACATGCTCAGGGACTAGCAGTCAACATAATTTCATACCCAGCCAGACAGTCCACAAAAGTTTTAGATAATATTCCCTTTGTCAGTTCCTCTGTGAAAATGAGCATGTCATTTGAAGCTCTGAGCCTCAGTTTCCAGAGAAGTAAAACATAAACAAGAATTGAGACTGAACTTTCTCTTGCAATAATTCACAAGTAACAGATAATGTGCAGGAGAGGTGGCTGAGCAGAAGAGAACTAGTGCAAATAATTAGAAGAACAGTTTTCCCACTAAACATTCTTTCCTATGAGCAAAGGGATCCTGGAAAGTCATTCTCAATTGGAGGTCAGGCTAGTTTGTCCAAAGAAAACTCACATATGAACACAATGGTGAAAAAAAAAATTCCTCCATGCCAGCCCTGAAAAACAGAAAGCGAGTTATGCTTAAACCCATCCTAAATGTGGGCAGAGGCTTCCATAAACATCTCTCCTCTTCCCTCCTTGGTCCCCTCCTGGTGAAATATCTTCATCCCCAGAAAAATGGCCTTGCTAGCTTGTAAAAAGGAGAATGCAAAACACAAACAAACAAAAACATCTTCCCTGGGAATAAAATCGAAGCTATCATATTTTGAAGACATTTCCCAGCCCACAAGGCCCCTGGCCCTGTCTCCCTTTGCCTTGGGAAGCCCACCTGCCCCTGCCCCTCCTCAAATGGTCCATGTGCCACAAGAGGCCCATAGAGATGGGGGCTTAGTCTTTCTCCCACAGGGAGGGTTTAGCTTTCTCTTTTTGTGTGGCTGGCAGGAGACTGCAAGTATAATTCTATCCTTTTGCCCCTCTTCATATATGGGGTGGGATGAGTGTTGAGGAAAAAGAAAGGTATGGAGGGACCAGGATGGAATCAACTTGACAATGAACTCTTCAAGGACACCTTCCAGCTCCCATTCTACTAATAGGCCTATTTGATTTATGGGACGGTGTGTTCCTCCAACATATCCAACTGCCACTTATAGAACAGAAATTAGGGGTAAGAGATTCACACTGCTAGTTCGATGTAGAATAATCAGTTCTGAAGCATTAAATCCTTTGCTAACAAGAACTTTTCTTCTAAGAAAAAAAGCATCCTAATAACAGAGTCAGAGTCTCCAGCCCTCCCTCCCTTCCTCCCTCCTTCCCTCCCTTCCTCCTTCCCTCCTTCCCTCCTTCCCTCCAGTGTTGCGCTCACTCACATCCATGGACATCTCCCTTTGGATAAGTTTCTTGGTCTCCTTTTCGCAGAAGTTGAGCATGGCTTCCCGGTTGTACGTGCCCGTGGACTGTTTCTCCGTCTGGTTTCTCTGCCGCAGCCCCACGGGAACGCTCCCATCTGGGTCCACCACATCCAGCTCCTTCTCCAGCTCCTCCATCTCCTCAGGAGACAGGGTGGAGAGCAGGCTGTCGATGTCGGGGTCTTCACTCACCTGCCGGCGGTACTTGGCTACCCTGGACATCTTGGCAAAGTGGGCTGAGACTTTTGCCAGAGGCTATGGGAGTCCTGGGGGGCAGGGAAGGGAGAGGGTGAGCTGATCTGGACGGAGCAGAGTGGGCTTGGGAGCAGACCCCCAGCTGGTGGAGGACTGCAGCTCCTCGGCCCTGCTGTGCTACAGGTGCTGAAGTGTTAACTGCACGCAGCAGCCTCCCTGCAGCCCAGGGCTAGTGGATCCTGGCTGGTCTAACAAGTGGCCAATAAGACGCGACAACTGCCCAGCCCCGAAAGGAGAAGCCAATACCCGAGCTGGGGGCGGGTCTGCTTTGCTGTCAGAGCTGTTTGAAACTTGAGGACATTCCAGGGAATCTTGGAGCGCTGCGTGACCAAATTTAGTACAGAGCAGTTTAGCCTTTTAAAGACAAGGGGCCACGCAATGAGAAAAAGTTACAAAAATGCAGAGGCTGGCAGAAGCAGATCACAGCCACAGAGAGCCAGACAAGCAGGGACGAGGCCATGGGGCTTTTTGTAAACTGGCCGCGCGAGGCATGTTCAAGCACATATTTTACTTCTCCATCACAGGGTGGATGTCACTGTGGTCAGTGTGTGATTCTTTGACTTCTTTCTACTGTATTTGGTAATGTGCTGGGGGACTCCCAAGCACTTATGGCCCCAGGAAAGATGCTCAAGATGAGGGGCCAATGCCCCTAACCACCCCCCTACCTATTCTCTTCTAAGGACAACCTGAATGCTGAGCATCCATCACTCTAACCTCCTTTGGCCACTGAGAGAGAGAGAGAGAATCCTTCTCACTGTGTACCAAAACTGAAAACTGGCAGGCTGTTTGGGGAAGAGAGTAGGATGTGCAGAAGTCAGGAAAGTCTTAAAGGGCTGTCACTTTCCATGAAGCTCCAAGGCTCTTGGGAAAAGGGTTCAAACCTCCTCCAGTTCTCAAATTCTTCCTCTCCTGGGGCATCTGTAGACAGACCTCCTCTGGGAGCACAGACGAGGAGCTGGCAGGTTGCCACCCACATATAAATCCAGAGTACGATTTAGTGTGTCTTCAGGGAAACAGAATGCTGGGCTGTTGGGAGAGATACTATTGCAATGGGTCTGGCATGTTTCATAGAAGGGCTTTCCACTGCTCATCCATCATGCTGCCCTGCACAAGTCACAGAGACATTCAATCTCCTGCCCCCCTCCCTCCTGCCACAAAATCCCTTCTAGAAGCCCTGGTGTAACCCATCAGGGTAGATGCTTCGATCTTTCCTGGCATCTTTCCATCCTAAGCCAGAGAGAGACAGTCACTTGATCAGCATTTGCTGAGTCCAGGGATCATCTGGGACTAAAACTTGGCCGTGGCATTTAATGTCCACTAGCTCAGCTTTAGGTTAAGGCTGGGGAAAGGAATGGTGCTTGCTGGTGGGACTAGAGGACAGAAGTGAGGCAGGCAGAGCTAAGAGGGACAAGTGGAGGAAGGGCTCCGGGAAGCCTGGGGGCTGTCATGTTAAGAGTCAGTAGTCAAGCTGTTGGTCAGGCAGTAAGTACATATTAATATTTATTGATTGCCTATTATATGTCAGGCACTGTTTTAAGAACAAGAGATGTAACTAAATATACAAAATCAGTGTGGTCCTTGGCTTTTTGGACTTATATTCTACTAATGAAGATACAATAGTTATTAAACAAATACTTTTAAATAATCTATTAAATAGTTAGAAGTTGGCAAAATGTCTCCAAATAGAAGTACAGGGGCTATGGGGAAAATACAACAGGGGAGGCTGGATAGCAGGATGGTTTCACAGTCAAGAGCTTGGGCCCTTGAGGCCAAAGGACCTGTGCTAGGTCCTGGTATTGCCACTTACCAGCCATGCGACTTTGGGCAAGCCACGTTCTTCTCGGAGACTTGGCTTCACAATCTGTAAAATAAGGACAACCGTTGTGCCTACCATGCAAGATTGCTGTGAACATTATATTAGGTCATACACGTGAAAACATTTAGTTGATATACCTGATTCATGGTAAACAAAATATTTATCAGTAAATAAATATTATTACAATTATTTCCTCTTGTCTTATGTTCTTTTCTCCCTACTCCACCTCTTCTTTCACCTTTTCCTCTCTTTCCTTCAACAGTAACCACCCTCAGTACACATACACACACACACTCACACACACACACTCTCACACACATCTTCTCACCTGGCTCTCACTTCATTCATTCATTCAAGTATTTATTCAGATACTATTTTGTATATGTAGCACTCTGCCAGGCACCATGAGGAGAGGGATACAAAAACAATCACAACATTGTTACTTTCTTATTCTCTTAAAAATGTATACTTTAATGGGATAAAAAATAATTAGAATGTGAGGCAAAGTAAAGCAAGCTAGAGAGGTAAAAGAACTGTTAAGAGTGCAACTGAAGACACATTAATTTTGTAGGGAGACGGAGTCAGGGTGCGATAACAAAGGACTTGAGCTAGACCGTCACGGGCTTTCCCTTAGATTATTGGGTGGACACTGCACGCCTTGCACCCATCCCCTGCCCCCACGTCCTGTCAGGTCAGTCGCTCTTTACTCTCACAGTGACTAGAAAAGACATCATCTTCTGGGGTCCCTGGCTCTGAGGCCAACTCAGTCAACCTCTACTCCCCCAGTCAGCTGAAAGCAGCTCCCAAGGATTCTTCTTTTACAGGATTTTTGCAAAAATAGTCACTGCACCCTGTGGAGGAGTCAGAGCCTGAAGGCAAATAACTACCTTCAGCCCCAGGGTCAGCCCCTGGACCATCTGCTTCCAGCAGCCTTCTCTTCTGGCCCCAGTGGTCTCTGCTCTAGGAACATGCTCAAAAATTAAATCCACAGCTTCCAAATATAAAGGGCAGGACTCATGGCCTCCTAACCAAAGGTTTCTACACATAAACCCCTGTATCTTTTCTGCCTCAGGTCCCACAATTCCAAACAGCTGGCTCTTCTGACAAGTCTTGGACTCCATCTAAAGCCTTTTACCTCCTAGAGCTCCAGAGAGACTGCTCACAGCTCTGAAAGTCTTCCCTTGGAAGGTATCACAGCTGGCGCTGGAGGATTTGGGAACACAGAGCCCAGGAAATACAGCCACCTCCAGCCCCTGCAACAAGAGGCCACTGCCCCACCCACTTTGTAGGGGGGGATGGTTGTCCAAGCTCAGAATTCACTTCCATCTGAAACAAATTCATCCTGCATATCAGGCAATTCTGGCTTGGCCTGTTCCCCAGAGGGAAAGAAGCATTGTTGTGGCTAGAAGGATGGAGAGAGAAAAGAAGGAAAAGAAACCCTAAGCTCCAGTCAAAATATATGCTGGTGGCAGGGAGGAGAGTAAGGATCTGGAACCAGTTTAACTAATGCCTAAGTGGCTCTCAATTGGGCTCAGGAAAGTCACATTTTCAGGAATATAGGGTGGCAATATAGTGCAGCAGATAAGACTACCATTTCTGGAGTCAAATGACATGCGCTCAAATCTAAGATGTGTGACCTTGGGTAAGTTATTTAACTTCTCTGAGCCTTAGGAAATGGAAAATGAGGATATTAAAATGTCTACAAGCTGGACCCAGTGGTATGCACTTGTAGTCCCAGCTACCTGAGAGACTAAGGGAGGAATATTGCTTGAGCCCAGGAATTCAAGTCCAACCCGTACAAAATAGCAAGACCCTGAAACTTAAAAAAAAAAGAAAAAGCATCTACCTAGAAACAAAAATGCCTAACTCACAGAGTTATAGAACTAAGCATATTAAATAACAGCATCAAACACATTGTAAGCACTCAATAATGCTTGCTTAAATATAATTTAACTAGCTATATTATTAATAGCTAAATTATTATATTTAAAGATCAATACAGGTTCTGCCATAGGCAGGGGCCAGAGTATGTGAGACCACAAAAGAGACAAATTTTCACACTGGTTCTCATCTTTTGGGGGGTGCAGAAAGTTTCCCTAGAAGAAAGCAGCAGGCTCTGTCTCTGGAAGCAAGCCACTGGCCCAACACTCCTGAGATGAGCAGAAGTGGGCAGAGGAGAGCTCAAGACAGAACACAGGCCAGACGAATGTGTTCCTGAGAGGAGAGCAGGAGGAGAAAAAGGGGGGCAGAAAAGAGACAAGAGATTATCTGCTTCACCTCCACTCTGGCCAGGCTGAAACCCCCCTGGCCCACCAAATCAGCCCTAGTCACAGACTAGAACCCCAAACCCAATAGCAGGCTGTGATCCAATCCTTAACTATCTATGCCAATCTGAGTTTCGTGGTGACTTGGACCAGGCAGGACTGGGGGTTTGGAGTCACATACATGGCCTGTGATTTCCTGGTGGTTGGACCTCTTGAGGCCCCAGCAGCCTCTGGCTTGATGAAACTCAATCTACTGGGGTCCAGGAACCTCTGTGTTAGCATATACTGAGACCCAGGGGGGGCAGATTCTGAAAATGTCCATTCCCATGTGTACCTGGACCACAAGGGGTTCCAGCAGCAGTCCCATACTGGGCTCAGAACACTAACTTTAAATAAAATATACTTCGGTATGTTGAACTGCCAGTTCAAACTCCCCTCACTTTTATGGTGAGTTTTCTCTGAATGACTTCCACTGCTTTCTTCTATCCTGCCTTTGTATCATGGACCATTCCTTCAGGGAGGGCCACCATAGTCTCCTAGACTTCTTGAAGACTTATTAGAGAGAAATTAGAGTACTGATCTCTTTTCTTTGAACCCTTTTTAAAAGTTTCTTCACTCAGCACCCTGGAACCAAATGGAAGTGGGTATTTTTGAGGAGGGGTGACATCTTCCTCCTCTAGCTAACAAAGACTAAATCCTGGGCCTCACTCAGCCAAAACTATCCTGTTATCTGTTGCAGTTAAAAGAGAGCAGAGAGTGAGAAGTCCAAGAATGCTTGTGCCCCCTTGAGCAAAGCCTCCCAGAACAGTAAACTTACAGACAGGGACTCTTAGAATGAAATGAGCTGTGTAACCACACCCAGATTCTGGACTTCAGCTTTGTAAACTCAGAAACTCAGTTGCATCACTGTGATGGTTAATTTTATGTGTCAACTTGAGTGGGCCATTGGGTGTCCAGATTAAACATTGTTTTTTTTGTATGTCTGGGAGAGTGTTTCCAGATGAGACTAGCATTTGAATTGGTGGACTCAGTAAAGTGGATTTCCCTCCACAATGTGGGTGGTGGGTGGGCATCATCCAATTCATTGAGGACTTGAACGAAAGAGCAAAAGGCAGAGGAAGGAGGAATTTGTCTCTCCTTTCCTGCCTCATTGATGAGCTGGGATATTTTATCTCATCTTCTCCTGCCCTCGAATTGGAATTTGCTTCATTGGCTCCCTTGGTTCTCGGGCTTTTGGACTTGGACTGAATTATACCACTGGTTTTCCTGGGTATCCAGCTTGCAAACACAGATTATGGAACTTCTCAACCTCCATACTCACGTGAGACAATTCCTCATAATAAGCCTCTTTATATACATACGACCTATTGATTCTGTTTTTTTTTTGAGAATCTGACTATTCTTGGTGACTGAGTCAAAAGAATTGGCCTCACAAGAGGCAGATGCATAAACCAGTGTTAACTACCAAGTGGACAAGAATAGTTATGAGCGCAGGTCAGGGCATTCTCTCCTGTGGGGAAATCTATTTAGAAGCCAAATAATAATTAGAAGACTGTATAATGAATATGGAATAAGAGCAAAGGGAGGTAGCTAGAGCTAAGGGATAGTTCATCTGGGTCCTGGTGAAACCCCAAAAAATATCCTTGCCCATGAGAGCGTAATTCTCTAGTTACTGAAATATTTATGTCCACTAGGTCTGGGGTGCTGACTAAACATCAGGTTCTTGCTCTCTGAGTTCCTCCTTTGAGGCTTCATGTTACTCGTCTCCCACATTCTCTCTTCAGCTTGTGCAATTAATTAGGTTTAAGTGTTCTTAATTGCAGTCACATTCCAAACAGGCCGTCTGGAATTTATACATCCAAATCAGATGACTAGTTTAAACTGTTCTCACATACAAGACGTATTTACTTATAATCTATGTAGGGTTCAATTCATCTGTTTACCTCATTTCCAAGCTTTTGGAGGGAACTTCACTCTTCTTTGTAGTCTTCTATTATTTATTACACTGACTTTTCCATAAAATAAATATGTACATTTATAAAATTTAAAGGGTCTGGCTCTGTCCTGCTGGCTGGAGTGCAGTAGCACCATCATAGTTCACTGCAGCCTTAATTAAACTCCTGGGCTCAAGTGATTCTACAAGCGCATGCCACCAGCCAAGCTAATTTTTTTTTTTTTTTAATGCTTTGTAGAGATGAGGTTTCTCTGCTATGTTGCTCAGGCTGGTCACCAACTCCTGGACTCAAGCAATCCTCCCACCTCACCCTCCCAAAGTGCTTGGATTACAGGCGTGAGCCACCGCAACGAGCTGTGTTTCAAAGTCGATTGCAAAAGTACAGAATGGAGAGGAGCACCTTTAACAGCTATCACATGATTGAGGGTTTTTTTTGGTTTGGTTTGGTTTGGTATTTTTTTGTATTTTGTCCCCGCCCCTTTAGTCTCCTCTTCTTGGGGCTGAAAATCCTTCACTCCTGGTGATCCTGGTGTCTATGTCCCGCAAATCGAGGGCTCCAAATTGGTCACGGCACTACAGTTGGCCCAAATAGTTCTGTTTCACAAACACTTATTGAGCATCTACTACATTCCAGACACTTTGATTATTATAAAGTACTGAGACATCGTCCGTCTTAAAGGAGCTACGTGTAGTTGGTAAGATGTTCACAATCCCTGACGAATAGGTAGCATTAATTCACAGTTGACTTCAAAAGTACTAAAAAAAAGGAAAGTATTTAGGAAGTTTGAAGAAACCTAGCGGAATAATATCAGGTTTATCCAAGGCCACGGAACCTCCGGCTACGTGGTAAGAAACTCTTTGTCATTTCCAGCTTCCGGTATACACACCCTACACGCAAGGCCTTCGAAGACGTGGGCGGTGCTAGCCCTGCCAGGGGCCAGTGCCCCACCCACAGTTGCCCGGAAGTCCCGGCACCCATTGGCTGCGCGGGGCGGGGGGACGATGAACCAATCCCCATAGACCTCAACGCCCTCCTCTCCGGATCACTTCCGCTGCTGGGGTCAGGCTCCGCCCAGCTTGCCCGGCATCACTTGCGCCGCTGGAGTCAAGATGGAGGAGTATGCTCGAGAGCCTTGGTGAGTCTCATCGGCTGCCTTCTGTCCACGGCCTTGGTTCTTCCCTGTCTAGTCTCCCGAGGTGCTAGCCATACTCAGCCGCAGGCTCGTCAGCTTGGGC
The DNA here is from genome assembly GCA_963574885.1 of Lepilemur ruficaudatus. Lineage (NCBI taxonomy): Eukaryota > Metazoa > Chordata > Mammalia > Primates > Lepilemuridae > Lepilemur > Lepilemur ruficaudatus. The sequence goes on along the minus strand of CAUYRT010104652.1, from coordinate 2,695 downwards.
CTGGTAACCGTGGGCAGTGCAGACTTGAGTAGCCAGTCGGCTTATCAGCCCTGTACCCTACCCCGACCACTCGGCTTCGTGAGCCTCGCCGCCCACAACCCAGCACTCCTGTGACCTTGCGGTGGATTAGAGGAGGTTCAGGCTTGGGTTTAATGGAGCCTCGAAACTCCTACCAACGCAGGGCACAGTTGGCCTTGTGCGGGGTCCTCTCTGCCCTCTGAGGTGACCTTGGACGCGTTCCTACGCCTCGCCTTGCTCAGTTCCTGTGTTGAAAGGAAGATAGGCCTCTTAGGGAGTCCTATTCTCGAGGCCTTATTTGTGTCATGATACGTGTCCGCAGGGTGAAGCATTTCAAATGAGTGGAGCATAGATTTTACCCGAGGGGGGTTGGATAACCTCCATTAGGCTGGAGTCTTGTTTTCTTGCTTGGAATTATCCTTTGGAGGGGGGAGAGGGGCAAAAGTTATCTGTAATATAGGAATAAATAGTAACTTATGTTCCCTGAAAAGCCGTTGGCAGAAGTTCATTTTCATTCAGCATTTATTGAGAGCTCTGTGTTAGCAGTTGGTTAGGTTCAAGGAATAAAAGCATGAATAAATTAGGTACACTGATAATGATAAAACAGTGTGCTTTGCTATGAGAGAGTAGTCCCAGGTTGTGTAAGTTTGAATTTCTAGGGTCATAAGTGAAAAATCAAATCTCGATATTTGGATTAATCACTTTTTTTATTATGTAAGAGCAAGAACCAGGGTGTGCTCAAGTTGTGAAAATGCCCAAGACTCTGAATTATTATATAACTATCCTTAGGCCTGAAGCCTGCTTTATGTTTCCTCCCCCACAATCCCCACCAAATGGCATACAGGGTATATGTTTCAGTGCCTCCTGGCTCTTCAAACTTACCTTCTTCAAAGGCAGTTATCCCCTTCCTGGATTGTGCTCAGATGTGCAGGACCCAGCAGACTGTAAACTGCTGCTTGATATGGTGTCATGACAGCTTAACTGGGGGGTAAAGTATTTTAACTTTATTGAGATAAAGATCTTATTAAAATAGTTTTCATTTACTAAATCAGTAGATAGCCCTTTGCTTTTTTTAGTACATATGTCCTAAAGCAATATAATCAGTTATCTGGTTAGTTTTATAGTCAAAACTGCTTTGATCTTTTGACTACCCTGTTGCTGTGGAAGCTGTTGTATTCCTTACTGTGTTAGCAAGGAAGGTTTATGAATGAGAAATACGGTTATCTTTATTTTCTCCCTGTTCTTAGCCCCTGGCGAATTGTGGATGACTGCGGTGGGGCCTTTACAATGGGTACCATTGGTGGTGGTATCTTTCAAGCAATCAAAGGTTTTCGAAATTCTCCAGTGGTAAGTGGGTGATAGCCTTATTTTATCATCACTTGATAGGTGGATTTGGGAATATTACTGGTGGTCCCATCAGTGGGTAGAAGTGTATTATACTTCCAATATATTATATTTTTGGTTGCTTCCTTTTGTTATAGGGAGTAAACCACAGACTACGAGGGAGTTTGACAGCTATTAAAACCAGGGCTCCACAGTTGGGAGGTGAGCAGAATTTTTTTGTTTGTATTCTAGATCATTTTTTTTCTGTTTATTTGAAGATGGAGCTATGTTTTTTCTTTTTAGATGATACCAGTTAGTGATTTTAATTTGGTCTAACAGCTTGTCACAAACTAATACCCCTGTAGGTTCTTCTTGATTTATGGTTTGTTCAGAAATTTGACTTGAATTGCTGTATTCATTTGAAAATTCTGTCTATGTCCTTCAGACGCTTAGTGATTTTTTTTTTCCTTCTCCAGAAGGAAGACAATATGTTTAAAGTTCAGGTTTGTGAGAGTCAGGAATGATAGCTTCTGAGGTAACATAAAGCTGAAGAGAATGTGATCTGAAGGATTGGGGTTTCATGAGAAAGAAACTGATCAACCTGATTGGGCTCTTCTCCAAGGTTAGCTTTTTGACTTTGTACAGAGGTCAATGCAAAATTTGAAAAGATTATATATCCTTTTTACTTTTTAGCACATTGACTGCCACACTGGAAAATAACTTTTTTTTCTCTTGGGGCCATGGTGTTTTATTACAAAAATAGAATAAAAACTTTGAAAACACAATGATCCTTTCTAATTTAATGAAAACATTATTTTTTTATTGTTTTCTGTGCATGAGTTATATGCAACTTGAAAAATAGTTCACATGGCTCCCAAGGTAAAGAGATGTGTGCATAACCGGGCACGGGGCCTCACCCCTCTAATTCTAGCACTCTGGGAGGCTGAGACCAGAGGATTGCTTGAGCTCAGGAGTATGAGACCAGCCTGAGCAAGAGTGAGATCCTGTCTCTACTAAAAATAAAAAAAACTAGCCAGGTGTGGTGGTACACGCCTGTAATCCCAGCTACTTAGGAGGCTGAAGCAGGAGAATTGCTTGAGCCCAGGAATTTGAGGTTGCTGTGAGCTAGGCTGACACCATGACACTCTAGCCTGGACAACAGAGTGAGACTCTGTCTCAAAAAATAAATAAAATAAAATAAAATAAAGAGACGTGTGCATTACAGATGCTTCACAAGGGCCCGGGCTCAAAACTAGTGTGAGTTAAATACAACTCACATGGAAGTTAATGTGTTAAACTTGGTTATTCAGAAGCTGGAAGAAGTGAGATGACAAGTTTGGAGGTTATATTCACT
>CAUYRT010104648.1:0-13072 GCA_963574885.1 Lepilemur ruficaudatus | reverse complement strand
GATTACAGGCATGAGCCACCACACCCGCTTCCATTGATTTTTAATTAATATTAAAGAGGGAGAAACAGTGATGTTTGTGACAGCAGTGGTTCCCTTATATGGTCCCCAAAATGCACAGAAGCAATCAGGAAAAGGGAGTGAAGGGCTGGGGAAAGAGAAGTAATTTGGGGGGACTTTCACAGACATTCCTTTGGTGTGTTATTGTAGGTCCTGGTGACATCAAAATGGTGGTGGCGGCAGTGGGGTCTTGTGCATATGACCCTTTATGTCTGTCTAGGGCAAAGCAACTTAAACTCAACAAACACTTATTGAGCACTGAGTCAAGTTCTATGGGAAATATAGTGAGATTTGGTTCCTTTGAAGATCTTAGGATCCCCCCTGTGTCTCCCCTCCTTCAGTTTTATTTATTCTAGAAACATTATAATAATATAAAAGAAAGTTACCCATAATCCCAACCTCTTGGCACAACAAATAGTTTTTTGTTTCCCTCATTCCTTCCTTATTGTCCATCTACATCTGTATTTTTTTGTTCTTTGGGGTTTTTTTTGAGACAGAATCTCAGTCTGTTACCTGGGCTAGAGTGCGGTGGCATCATCATAGCTCACTGAAACCTCAAACTCCTGGGCTGGACTCAAGCAATCCTCCTGCCTCAGCCTCCCTAATAGCTGGGACTATAGGCACATGCCACTACACTCAGCTAACTTTTCTGGTTTTTGTAGAGACAGGGTCTCACTCTGTTGCCCAGGCTGTTCTTGAACTCCTCGCCTCAACTGATCCTCCTGCCCCGGCCTCCCAAAGTGCTAGGATTGCAGGCGTGAGCCACTATGCCTGGCCTACATCTGTTTTTAAAGGCGTTTATAATCTAGAGGATGTTGAACCTCTGCCCATAGAACACCAGTTTGTCTTCCTACCTTCTCTAGTTGAGTACAGTTCAATACATGCATGTATTGAGCACCTGTTGTATTCTCAGCACTGGGGAGACATACATGGTTAAGACACAGCTCTTGAACAGTTTAATGGGGAGACAGACCCCTGAAAGGGTCACATGAATATTCCTGGCAGATCTCCCCAGTAACCTGCGAAGAGGCAGAGAGGGCATTTTATAATTCAGTTTATGGGTAAGAAAACAGACTGAGCCCCTAAGGTCATTTAGGTTGTAAATGACAGAACTGGAACCTGGGCTCCCAGGCTAGATCTGCCGCATGACTGCCAGGTCCCAGCGAGGGTCCAAGGCAGACTACTGTGTCCTAGCGTCTGCCAGGACAAGGGGTGTGGGCGCTGCCTCGCCTCCTTCCACACTTTTCCTTCCAGCTGCGTATTGAGTGACCTCATTTTCCCTTTGCAGCTTCCCTTGGAGTTTATTTCTGCAGAACTGGAATGTGGCCGGGAGAGAGCACACCCGATCTGCCCCGGCCCTCGCAGAGGTCCCCCCTCTTTCCCCTGACACACCTTCCTCCTTGCATCTCCCTTCTGGGAGATCTGAGGAGGGGTCCAGAAGTTCAAAGACAGAAATAAATGATGGTTGCAAGGGACTGGGCACCCACGGGAATTGGGGTTGGGAGGACTCTGCATCTGGACTGTGGGTTTATTTTTCTTTTAGTTCTTCTGAAGAGCAGCTTAAACACTCAAGTGCTTGGCCTTATTTCCTCTTATCTTGTCTTCTTATCCAGATCGCAGTGTCTGCTAAGCCTGGTTCCCAGTCTCTCTGCTGTGAAATACAAACAGATCCTGAGCTCACTGTCCCAATCTGGGCAGAGGCTCTTGCTTAAAATCAAGAAGCATTAATGGCCTTCCATTACTGAGTGCTCACCAGGTACAGGGCGTCAGTGAGCACTCTTTCTCTTAATCCTCTCAGAAACTTGTGACACAGATCTTATTGGTGTCCTCCCCAAATTGAGGCTCACAGAAGTGTGACAGCTAGCCCAAGGGCCCAAGCAGGGATTTGAACCTGGTAGGTCCAGATTCCAGAGCTGCCTTTCCCAGTCCTCTGTCTCGATGCCTTCTGGGGCTGTGGGCAAGGTCCCGTGGACCTGTCCTTGCAGAAAGGGAGAGGTGTTTAATGTTGGCTGTATTTTAAGGGAAATCCTGAAGTTTCCCGAGCAAAAGAGATTCTAAATTCATTTGACTTTAAAGAGTGCCACGCTTTGATTTTAGAACCAAACAAGTCATCCTTGAATGTTGCCATGTCGGAAGGCCAGGGAGTCGCCAGTGAGTAGAGCAGAAGCTCATCATGAGACGTGTCATGATTTCTCAGTCACATTGTGCTGTGTTGCAGACATTTCTCGGGCCTCATGTGCAGCGTGTCACAGGGACAGTATGGTTGCAGGGCAGTAGACCTGGCCCCCTACTTTTTGTGTTGTTTTTTTTTCTTAAATTTTGAAACAGTCACAGCCCTCTGGTCATGCGTAATAGAGCTCAGGATACTGAAAAATGTTTTGCCACTCTGAGAGGGAACAGTGGTGCAACTCCCATTCCACCTGGGGGAGGGCGGCAAAAGGGCTGGGTGGAGACTGTGGCCAGCCGCTGAGCCCCCATCCAGGTGGGCGGCTCCACCCGGCTCCTGTGCCTAATCCCCGCAGGCCTGCTGCCTCCTGATGATTCCAAGAGAAGCTGGAAATCCACGTTTTTACGTGAAATCTCTTGAGTTTTAAATGTTGGCTCACTTTTCTTTTACATACCCTGAAGTCCAAACACAGCTTGCCTGTTGGCTGGCTATCAGTGTAAAATACCTGGAGTAGTTACGTGGTGTCAGCTCTGGAATCCCTTTTCCTGGCCTTCCAGCCTGGCTCTTCCCATTATTGTTATCAAATGTTTAATCTCACAATTATTTAATGTCTCAGTTTCCTCATCTGTCACATGGAGATAAGAATTTTCCCTACTTCTGAGGTTGCTGTGAGGATTAATGAGAAAGCCTCAGAACCCGGTGCCTGGTACCCAGCAAGCATATGGTCAGTGTTAAATCAGTATTTGTGTCTCTTTCCACAAGTGCAGGGTGATATATGTCAACAAGTTCATGCTTGTTGTGCTGGTGTAATAACTAACTCCCCATTTCATTCTCAATATTGGACAATACCCTTCATGGCCAGCCTGTATAAGCAGATACCGGCATTGTGCTGTTTAGGACTTTACCAAGTTCTAGACCTAAGAAAAAGGCCATGAGTGGTTCAGGTTATTTAAGTGTCCTTGGACAAGTCACCTATCTTCTCTGTGCTTCAGTTTTCACGTCACAAATGAGTGACAAGATGAATTCTGAGATGCCTCAGTTCGCATTCATTCTGTCATTTGACAAACATTTATCTTGAGTCCAGACTGTGCCGGGCAAAGATGCCCAGGCCACGGAGAGGCCAGGGACAGAACCTGGGTCCGCCACAGACGCCTGGCCAAGGAGGACCTTCCGTGCAGGTTGGTGAGACTGCCCTTTTTTTCAAGTGTTACTTGAAAGACTATTACCAAGAAATTGAATTGAATGTTAACATTTTAAACCTCAGTTTCTCACAGATTGTTACATTTCAGTACAATTCTCTACACATTTCTTTTTTCGTTTTGTTTTGTTTTGTTTTGTTTTTGAGACAGAGTCTCACTCTGTTGCCCAGGCTAGAGTGCCGTGGCGTCAGCCTAGCTCACAACAACCTCACACTCCTGGGCTCAAGCAATCCTCCTGCCTCAGCCTCCTGAGTAGCTGGGACTATAGGCATGCACCACCATACCTGGATAATTTTTTCTATATATATTTTTAGTTGTCCAATTAGTTTCTTCCTATGTTTAGTAGAGACGGGGTCTTGCTCTTGCTCAGGCTGGCGTCAAACTCCCAACCTTGAGCGATCCGCCCACCTCGGCCTCTACACATTTCTTTTGCGTATGTGGGTATCTAAATTTTTTCTTATTTAAAAAACTAATATAAGTGTTCATTATGAAAAATTGTAAATTACAGAAAGGCCCAAAGATTCTGCAGTGTGGGAAGGCTTCTAATACTTTAGCCTTATGTTCCCTCCACCTACCCACCCACCCCATACCTCTGTGGTCTTTGTCCCAAACTACATTTTTTAAAAAATGCTCCCACGGCCCAGTGCCGTAGCTTTTATCTATAATGCAGCAGTTTGGGATACCTAGGTGGGAGGATCGCTTTGAGGCCAGGAGTTCAAGACCAGCCTGAGCAAGATAGTGAGATCTGCCCCCACACACACGGCCCCCTCTTACAAAAAATTAAAAAATTAGCTGAGTGTGGTGGCATGCGTTTGTAATCCCAGTAATCTCAGTTACTTAGAGGCTGAAGCAGGAGGCTCTTTTGAGCCCAAAAGTTCGAGGCTGCAGTGGGCTATGATCGGCCACTGTCGCCGGTTGGGCAAGATGCTGTCTCTTAAAAATGCTCTCCTCAAATTTGTGTGGGCGTCTCCTAATAAATTCACTCACGCATTCATCCTCCATCAGCCAGGTATGGAGTCCTAACCCGGCACTGCGGCCAGGGCTCTGGATGGGCTCTCCCATCAGATTTTAAGAAGTGACATGGGCACAACTCCTTCCCACAGGTGAAACGAAAGTGTGGCTCTGCAGAGGCCTTTGGGACCTGATTTGTTGAGTAGGTGGCCATTGTTGTTGGCATTGTGGTCCTTGCGAGGGTGCAAGTGATGGATGGCATCGCCTGGCACAGCCCTGCCCCCACCCACATGCGCGCCGGTCCCGTCCCTGAATCCTGCCCTTCGCTGTCGGCCAGGTCAATGAGGTTGGATTGTGCTGGCTCAGAAAGCCACTTCCTGCCATGACCAGAGCCAGCCGTCGTTGTGTAAGTCCCCCCACAGGGAAGGAAGTGGCTCTTGGGCTGTTTATTTTGGCTGCGGGCTCGCAGACGGCACCGGGGGCACAGGCCGCACAGACCTGGTTTGCTGAGCTGGGCCAGGCCGAGGGGGCGCCCTGCAGATCTGGCAGGAGCACGTGGTGGAGGGGAGAGGGACGCCCCTCGGATGGGGAGAAGGGGGAGCCCTGTTCAGACCTGAAACTCCTAGGGCAGGTGGTCTCGGCGCCCTGGACCCTGGGCTTGGGGGTGAAGGAGGAAGGGGTCAAGGTGTGCCGGGGGTTGGGAGGTTGGAGGGTTGGGTTTTCATCCTGCAAGAGGGGGCCTGGGAAAGGACTGGCGGAAAATACCGTGATGCTTTGCTCTGAGAAGACAAAAGCCAGCAGGGGATGAGATCAAACACCATTACGTCGCAAGAGGGAGACCAGGCCGGCTGAGGATTTGAGGATTTGCGTTCCCAGAGAACCCAGGGGCAGCCCTCACCCAGCCCATACCACCTGGGGTGGGGGCCAGGGCACCAACAGAAGACGAAAGTGCCTTTCTGAATTTACTTGGATTGTCACTACCCACCACCCCCTGCACATCCCCCTTCTGGCATTTAGTAGGTGAAGGTGAAAGTCTCATTCTTAACCCATTGCCTGTCAGGGTTTGCTTTAACATCTTTCTAGAATACAGGATATCACATTCTGCAACGCAGAGATTTTAAACAGAGAGAAAAGCATCTCTGCAAATGCATGGTGAAGGAAGCCTACCGCAGCTGGGCCGGAGACTGTACGCACTATGTGACAGCAACAGAGCAGCCACTGGCTGTGTGTACAGTTTGGGCACAAGCACTTTAAGCAGTGGGAGGCAGGCACTTGGCCTGGAGGCAATAGGGGCGTTTGGGGAGGAAGGAGGAGAGGTGAAAAGCAGAGGGTGGGGGGCAGCTCACCACAGCTCAGGACTTTGGTGTGGGTATTGCACGGTAGGACCGGGTACTGGGGCTGGGTGTCATGGGGCCCAGTCCCGGGTGGAATGGAAGGGATGCTCCCCTACCGCAGCCCGGGGTTGAATGTGCACGCATGTACATGGACAGTCTCTAGCCGGCAGTGGTGCAGGGTGGGGTGCTGGGTCCCCAGGGTTGGCCCCTTAGCAGGGCGGGGCTGGCAGCTTCTGCTGACTCAGGGACATTTCTAGGCCTGGCCTCGGGGCCAAACGGCTCATTGAAAACAGCTGCTCCTCTTGGCTGGCAGCCCTTCGGGCAGCCTCTGGCTCTCCCTGGGATGACCCCTAGCCTCTGCGTGGCCTGGGGAGGGGGGCGCTCAGCAGCTGGAGGCCACACTGCCATGCCCTCAAGAACCGATTGAGTCCTCCTCCAGGGCTTGTCAGCTGGCCCCCAGGCCCCAGCTCTCCAGGAGCTAAGCCAGGGGGCCCTCGGGCCATGCATTCCTGTCTCCAGCCTTTGCTCCTGCGGTTCCCCAACTTGGAACACCCTCCTTGTCCTTGTCTCTGCTTGTGACTTTCAGGGTTATATTCGACATGCCTCTCATTCAACACATATTTGTCGAGAGTCTGCGGCATGCCAGGCACCATGCTAGAATTAACTTCTCATCTGCTTCCTTCAGCCACGATGTCTTCAACTTGCAATGGAGAGCAGCCGACTTATCTGAGGTCAGACCTCTGGCTGCCTCTGCTGCTGGGCTGAGTCTGGGTTAGCTGCAGGGACAGCTGAGAGCTTTGCTCCAGAGGGACAAACTGTTGTCAAGATTTTGCACTCAGCCTCAGAACTCAACCAAATTATTGTGTGTGCCTTTAAGGCAGACTGGAAGGGAAAGGAAGTCTCAGTGACCCTGACCCGCAGCCTGGAGGGAAGAGACAGGGGTTACTCAATGCAGGGTGACTTGCTTTAAAACCCGGTTGCCTCTGAGCACAGGAATTAATGTCCTGGGTGATGATCTGGATGCCTGCAGAAGCAAGAAGCATGGATGACACGTCAGAAAGATTCTTACCACACTTCAGTTATCTGGAAAGTCCATTTCTGCCCAACACCTTCGCCCCCAACTCTGCAGTATAAATTGGGTCTGTTTTGCACGCTTGTCACTGTGGTGCTGGCGCTTTTTCACCGATTGCTTCAGGAGTTCTCCCTCTCTGGCCTCATTGTAAGCTGCCTGAGGGCAGAGCCCAGATTGTCTGATTCATTTTTAATTTCCCTGTAGTTCCTAGTACAGCTTCATAAATGTTAATCGAGTGATAAGGAGAAAGGGCTGAGGGTGCAGCCTCCAGGCACGGAGGTGCAGAGGCAAAAGCTGGTCTGACAGGTCAGAGGGATGCCTGGAGACTGGGACAGAAACCCAGTGCAAACAAGCTCAGCAAAAAAAAGGAATGTAGGAGCCCACGTGGCTGCGAACGATCCTGAGGGATTCACAGAATGCAGGGAAGAGCTGCAGGAACTCAGGGACAGGGACTGGGATTGGACATCCAGCACAGTGAGGACTCCCTTCCTCCCCTGCGATCACTCGGCTCTGCTCGGCTCTGCTTCTCATTATGTATTTTCCCCTCGTGGTAGAACACATGGTATCGGCAGCCCCAGTCTAGCAATCTAAACAGAAAGAAGAAACTATGTGTTCCAGGGGAGTTCTCTGATAATCAGCCCTGTTTGAGTTATGTGCCCAAAGTGCTTGGCCAAGGGGATGGATACTGTCATCAGCCAACAAGTAGCCAGAGGTGCATGATATATGTACACAAGGAGAAGAAGGAGGGGGTGCGGAGTTTGCTGGGCAGACAAAAACAAAAGGCCAGAGACTATGGGCAGCTCAGTGAGGTCCAGGATAACGTCATCCTGGACCACCCTGCCAGACCATATGGCAATAAGGGTTGGGATCATGTCTCTGTTGTTCACCACTATAGCCACAGTGCCTGACGCCATGCCTGACATGTATGAAATTCTTGGTAAATATTTGTTGAATGAATGAATGAGTTGTATCCAGCTGGTGCTCACTGCACAGCTACCTGCCTAGCTTCATTCATTTCCTTATTCACATATTGAGCCACAACCTGATGCATAGCACTGTGCTAGGCATGGTATGATTGCCAACAAAATGCAACAGGTCACCTGTCTTTGGGGAGGACAATCCCAGGATCCCTGTGAGGGGCCTGCACCCTCTGAGGTGGGCACTTTCACTCTCTGCCCTGAAGCCTGATGTTCTCATGCATGTGGCCGAGGCTGGAGGTGCAGATGAGGGTGGAGGGACCCTCTCAGGTCTGGGGGGCATCAGGCCTCTGCACGCTTCATGTGTGCTCGATGGAGCACAGGACTCCTTCCCCCTCTTCCCTCTCTCCTCAGCGGTTCCAGCTCACCAAGGCTGAGCTCACGCTCCCCCTGCATTGGATCCTGGAGAAACAGCCTCCTTCTGTGGGGGCCCGGGCCCAGCCCTTGACTTTGGGTGGGAAATGCTCTCCCAAGAGCCCCGACCTCTACTTTGGCGGGGTCCCCAGGATCCACCTACCGCAGCTCCCCTCAGCCTCTCCTTTGCTTTGTAGCTCTCCTACGGGCCCCTCCTCTGCCCCCAATTCCTTGTCCTTTTCTCATTTGCTGCCAAGGCAGTTTTGTGACCCGCGTTCCTCACCCTCTGCCTCCTCTGGATCCGCAGAGCCTTCCGAACTCTGCCTGACCGAGTCTCCGGGCCCCTGGGAGGCACGGAGCTCCCTCTGACGCCCCCAGACACCTGAGATTTTAGGGGCTTGTTTGTCCTCATGCCCTGCTGGGTCCAAACCCAGAGTTCTTCTCTAACTGGATTGTAAATCCTGAGAGGGGAAGGACGGCGCTGTGTTTGCCAGTGGCCGCAGCGTTGCCTGGAACGAGCTACGCACCTAGCAGCTGCTCCAGGGAGTTAGGTGGATTTGAACCCAGAATTTAAGATGTCAGAGGGAGGAAGGCGACTCACAGCCATGCCTCATGTGACAGAGGAGGAAACTGAGGCTTTGAAAGGTTCTGCGATTGGACGTTCTTGCCCCTTCCCCTTTCTGGGGCTCATTTCCTCATCTGTCAAGTGAGGGGAGGTTGGCCTCACCCTGGGAGTGGCCCCTGCCGACTAACCTGGGCCTCTTTCAGACCTTTCATCTGCCATTTGTGACAACGGCCGCCGCGGACAGAACTGATTTAGCACACTGGGTTTTCTGGCTGGGCATGGGGGAGCCACCGTCCCCTCGGGCTGCTGTGAGCTCACACAAAGGCTCGGGGCCTCACTCCCCAGGCCCCTCTCTGAGAAGCATCTATAGAAGCGAGCAGTATTTTCTCCCTTTTCTGGCCCCAGGCCTTTTCCCTGCCCCTTGCCAAGGGCCACTTTCTGTTGCTACTGGTTGTCTTTGCTGGAGTGGCGTTTCTGAGAATCAAATACCATACCCAGTTCTTAAAGGAAGCTTGGGCAGGCCTGGATCAAGTCCAGGGGACAGTTTATGGATTCTGGAGGGTGGTTGGAAAGTGTCGTAGTCTGTTTGGGCCACTAGAAGAAAATACCATGAACAGGTGGCTTATAAATAGCAGAAACTTATTTCTCACAGTTTTGGGGGCTAGGAAGTCCAAGATCGAGGTGCTGGCAGACTCAGTGTCTGGTGAGGGTGTGTCTCCTCCCAGACAGCCATCTACTCCCTGTCACGGTGGGCGGGGTGAGGGTCTCTCAGGGGTCTCTTTTATAAAGGCACTTATCCGATTCACGAGGGTTCTGCCCTCACGACCGAAGCACCTCGCAAAGGCCCCACCTCCTAATACCATCACCTTGGGGGGTTAAGATCTCAACATGCATTTTGGGAATTGGCACCAATATGCAGTTCATGGCAGGAGAGAAGCAGCAGGTGAAGGGTAGAGACCCAGAACCGGGGGGGGGGGGGCATCAGGTGTGGCAGTCACCCTGCTGAGCTCACCTGGCCCAGAGAGGACCCTCATCCTGGTGCTGTCAGAAGATGGAGTGACAGGGTACCTGCCCACCAACCTTTCCCGCGGTGGTGTTTTGAGCACTCAGTGATGGGAGCTGTGGGCACTGTGTTTCAGGAAAATAAATCCGGCAGCTTGGACAAGGAGCAGAAGGATAGGCCAGTTGGTTATCTAGGCATGTGATGCATTCATTCATGCATTCATTCATTCATTCATTCAGTATTTAAGCACTACTCTGTGTCAGGCAGATGCAGCTGGGGATCAGTGGGGCGAAGACAGAGAAAGTCCTCAGGAGCTTGTGAGCAAGAAGAGAGACACGGAACATGTCACATAACGAGTTCTGCTTCTGGAAATGGCAGAGCAGCTTGTGTCAGTCTAACTCTCTGACTAAGAATGTTTATCGACGAAACAGGAAGTATAAAATATGGTGGTTTGAAGGCACTGGACAGCAATTAAAACCAGACAGATGTAGCAAGGAAAAAACCTTGAAAGAAAAGAGCAGAATTACTGGGAGGCCAAGGCAGGTGGGTCGTTTGAGCTCAGGAGTTTGAAACCAGCCTGAGCAAGAGCGAGACCCCGTCTCTACTAAAAACAGAAAAAGAAATTCATTGGACAACTAAAAATATATAGAAAAAAATTAGCTGGGCATGGTGGTGCATGCCTGTAGTCCCAGCTACTTGGGAGGCTGAGGCAGGAGGATCGCTTGAGCCCAGGAGTTTGAGGTTGCTGTGAGGTAGGCTGACGCCACAGCACTCATTCTAGCCCGGGCAACAGAGTGAGACTCTGTCTCAAAAAAAAAAAAAAAAAAAAAAAATAGGTGAGTGGCACGTTTAAGTAGCTTTCCTGCCAGCACACTGCTTGGTTTGAGGAACACACACAGAAAGTGGCAGTTTTATTGGTTTGTAGAAACAAGAGATCTGAGTTGGGAGCCACTAGAAAGGCTTACAATTGAGAAAGAAAACCTTGGAAAGGAAGGAGCCACAGAGATTCCTCCTACAGATTTTCCCCAATTCTGTGTTTGGCGACTCCTCAACTGTGCATTTGCAGGGTGAGGCTCTAAGCAGCCGGGAGGCAGAGGTTTCAGCTGCTCCCTGCTGCTTAGGAAAGAGTTTAGGATTCAAGTTCCACCAAGTTTGAGGGGCTTGGTAATCATGTACCGCTTTCTTTTCAAATCCCAGAAGGGCCTCACCTTATGATTAAATCCAAGGTTGAGAGCCACACCCTAAGACTAAAAGCAAAACCCAAACAGCCCCACCCTAACAAAACTTAACACCAAGCCTCCACAGGATCAAGGTGATCCACTGGTAATTTAACTGCCTGCCAGAACAAAACTCAGCACTCTTTATAGGAAGATAAAAAATCCAGATTCCCCATAACACATCATACACAACATCCACTATAAAATAAAATAAGTCCAGACTCCTTATGCCATTATCTACAATGTCTAGTATATAATAAAAATTACTAGACATGTAGGCTGCAGGAAAAGAGTGACCGATAATCAAGAGAAAAAATAGTCAATAGATGCAGATTCACAGAGAACCCAGATGTTGAAAAAAAAAAATCAGATAATAAGCACTGTGAAGAGAATTATTATACAGTCAAGTGATATGATAGAGAGCAACTGTGGTCACTTTAGACTGGGAGGCCAGGGAGGGCTGAAGGCCTCTCTAAAGATGTGACCCTTTAAAAAAAAATGTAAAATGCCAGGTATAGGAAAAATGCAAAGAGCCAGGCCTGATCAAGGAACAACAAGGAGGTCAATAGGGCTTGAGCAAGGGGGAGAAATAGGATCTGAGATCAGACTGGGAGGCAGGACCAGATCATGTCCAACCTATAGCTCATAGTAAAGAGCTTGAATTTTGTTTGAAGACGGATCAATCACCTTTGAAGGAATTTCAGCAGAAGGGAGACTTACCTGACTTCTGTTTTTTTTTTTTTCTTTTACCATGAGTGAAGCTGTCATTTCAGATATTTAAGAGCCAATTGGCATTTCCTTTTTTTGTTTTTTGCTCTCTATGCATATTTTTATTCATTTTCTACTGCATCATTGATATTTTCCTCATTATTTATTTGTTTGGTAGAAGCTCTTTTAAAATTGTTTTTTAAATTTTTATTTATTTTAATTTCTTTTTTTAGAGATAGGGTCTTGCTCTGTTACTCAGGCTGGGGCACAGCAGCACCATCATAGCTCACTGTAACCTTGAACTCCTGGGCTCAAGCGATCCTCCTGCCTCAGCCTCCCAAGTAGCTGGGACTACAGGCATGTGCCACCATGCCCGGCTAATTTTTTAAAAATTGTTTTGTAAAGACGGGGTCTTGCTCAGGCTGGCCTCAAGGGCTCCACTTGCGTCAGCCTCCCAAAGTGTTGGGATTACAGGCATGAACCACAGCACCTGACCCCTGTCATTTAAATTTTGACCTTGCTTATGGCATTTATGTTGCCATGAAAAAATTCTTTTTTTAAAAAAAATTCTTACTGTTTTCTTTGAATTCATTGAATTCATCACTGTTTTGTTTATGACCTTCAATACTCCAATAGAATTAACAGTTTTTTTCTGGAACTGATTTATACCTTTAAAAGAGCATTCTGGCCGTCCATGGAGAATGGACTATAGAGGGATGCTAGAGGCAGCGTGGGGAGAACAGAAGGAACTTGGGATTTGGACTCAGGAAACTAGGGCCAGATTTCAGCTCCATTCCTTACCCGTCTTATGACTTGTCGTCAAATCGCTTCACCACCCTTAGTTAATTTTTTTAACTATAGCATAGAATAATAATAACGCCGAACATTTACAGTGCTCTTACTGTGTGCCAGATTCTGTTCCCAACACTTCCCATGTGTTATCTCATTTAATCTTTGCCATAGTCTTAGGATGAGAAAAGAGGGTCATAGAGAGGTTAAGCACCTCGCCCGAGTCACACATTCAGTGGCAGAGCTGGAGTCCCCACACTGGCAGTCTGATTCATGCTCGCAAGGCATGCAAATGATCCTGCGGAGCCGGTGGGTGCAGCAGTTCCCTGGAGACTGGGATGTGCTCTCTGCGTGTGTTGTGTGCTGAAGTGGCAGCCGGGGAGCACGAGGAAGGTGGATGTCAGAGAGCCCTGGGTTTGCTTCCTGGCTGTGTGACGCTGTGAGTAGGTCACTGCTTATTTCTCAGCCTCCGTCTCTCTCTTGTTTTGTCTTTCTTTCTTTCTTTCTTTCTTTCTTTCTTTCTTTCTTTCTTTCTTTCTTTCTTTCTTTCTTTCTTTCTTTCCTTCCTTCCTTCCTTCCTTCCTTCCTTCCTTCCTTTTCTTTCTTTCTTTCGTTCGTTCGTTTCTTTCTTCTTTATTATTGAGACATACTTCACATATCATTAAATCCACTTGTTTAA
>CAUYRT010104647.1:0-91129 GCA_963574885.1 Lepilemur ruficaudatus | reverse complement strand
GATTAGAAAAGATAAGGACTTTGGAAGCTTATGTTACTCATACAAGTTCCTGTGACTATAGACAGAAAGACCTGGAATTAAAATCCAGGCAATGTGGAATGCAAACTGATTTATGTGAATAGCTGTACAACTTGGTAAATTGGTAAATCCAATTTCTTGGATTAGGCCAAGAAAATATCAGAATGGTTCTAGATTTATTATGTGACTGCCAGAGAACAGAAATGCTTTCCAAAATGTCAAGGGCAATGATAAAAGCACAAAGTTTAATAAGTTTAGTATTAAGCAAAGTAAAAATGGAAAGATTTCTTCACACATTCAGACTCTCAGAAATTAATGGAAAAAAATCAGCATATACAAATGAAAGAACAGTGATTTATAAGCCAATCTCTTGGGAAAGAGGCATATCCCCACTAAAATGTTCACAGAATTATAGAAGGATGAAACAGCAAAGAACCAATGAGGCTAATAATGTAAAATCAGCAGATCAGAGCTTTTCTGTAGTTTATATCAATACCTCCAGTAAAATTTTTATTGTTACAATCAGAAATGCCATATTGTAATGTTCTCCTTTGGAAATTAGTTGCTGTAAAAAGCATTTACTATTCATGTACTTGAAGCTTAATATATGATTTAATTTTTGTTATTTTCTATTAAAACTAGATTTATTAATTTAATTAAAAGATAAGGAAGTAAATGATTCCTAATGTTATATATCAGAACCAATGTGCAATTACCAAAAATGGCCACTTTAGTTTTTGATTCAATGATATGTGTTTCAACTTTTTAATTGAAACACAATACAGATGCAATAATCAAATGGCTCAGCTTGATGAATTACTCAGAGTAAACACACCTGTGCTAATCACCACTGAGGTCAAGAAATGTAATACATGCAGCACCCAAGAAATCCGTCTAAGCATCAAAATTTCCCTGCACTTCAAAAATAATTTTCTATGTTGATTTCTAATGAAATTTTGCAGCTTACATAAATGGAATCATAAAGTATGTATTCTTGAGTATCTGTCATCTTTTGCTCTACACAGTGAAATTCATACTGTTGCATAAAGCTATTCATTTTCTCTGCTGTATAGTATCTCATTATATAAATATACAAAAAATATTCTACTGTTGAACTTTTTAAGTAATTCTTTTGCAGCTATTATTCACAATGTTGCACATCTACTTATTGATATGGCACAAATTTGTGTATATTTCTATTAGATGTATAATTAGAAGTGAAACTTTTGGGTGATAGGGTATGAATATGTTCATGTAGTAATTAATATCAAACAGTTTTTCAAAGTGGTTAAAAATATTTTAACCAGAACAATTTTCTTTGTTCTACATTCTTTGCTGTTTGCTTCTAAGCTCCAGATATAAATTTATATTAATTACCTTGAAATATTTCTTCTTTATAGTGTCAACATTTAAAGCTATATATTTCTTTCTAACTAGTGCTTCAGCTGCATCCCTCAAAATTTGAAATAATGTGTTTTAATTATTATCCAATTCAAAATATTTCTCATTTTCCTTGTGACTTTTTTTTTTACCTACAAGGTATTTAAAACTATGTTGCTTAATTTCTGGACAATTTTTTTCCAGTTATACATTTATTATCAGTTTCTAATTTAACATCTTTGTGGTTAGAGAATGTATTTGTATGATTTCCATCTTTTGCAATTTGTTAAACATATTTTATGGCTCAGTAGATGGTGAATCTTGGTTAATATGTCTTATGAATTTGAAAAGTGTTCTGCTGTTCTTAGGTGGAATGTTTTACAAATGTCAGTTGGCTCAAGTTGGTCAATAGTACAGTTCTTCTATATCCATACTGAATATTTTCTCTACTTGCTCTATTCTTTTTTTTTTTATTTCAGCATATTATGGGGGTACAAATGTTTAGGTTATGTGTGTTTCCTTTCCCTCCCTTCCCCCCCAGAGTCAGAGCTTCAAGCATGTCCATACCCCAGATGGTGTACATTGCACTCATTATGTATGTATATACCCATCCACTCTTCCCCCTTCCATCTGCCCGATGCCCAATAAATGTTATTTCTACATGGCCACTTAGCTCTATTCTTTATTGAATGATGAATGCTGAAATCTCTAACTATAATCATGGATTTGTTTATTTCTCCCTGTAGCACTAACAGTTTTTGCTTCATCCCTACATATGTGTGTGGCTTTGTAGATTCTCCAGCATACATGGATACACTTAAATACTCTAATTTCCACAGAAATTCTCTCACTATATTTTACTCCCAGATTTTAGGCTGTGTATTGTATGTCTCAACCATATGCATTGCCCAAGGGGGTTGTAGATTTTTCATTTGTCACATAATGTTTTTGAGAAATACACCTGGATTTTCTGCCCTAACCAAGTTTCAAGTTAAGTAAAATAAAAATGAGCCCATTATGTCAGTTATTCGGGTAATCCTCAGACAGTTTGGACAAACAAACACAATTATTTACATCACTCTCCTTTAAGTTATCTTGAAGAAGCCATAGAAATATCTTATTCAATATTCTCAGACAGTTAATACTAATACCTGAGACCTGTCCTATAATATGTTAGCAGAAACCATTTACCACACATCTAAAATATGACTTTATTTGGCTTTCATGTTTTTATATTCAAAATTCCACTCAACTTTATGTATCCATATGTCCCCAGTGATGTTACCTGAAGTATATATGGCAACTGGATTCATTCTGTGCTCATGTTCTTGTTCTTTTCCTCACAATATAAAAATTCAGTGCATCTGTCCTTTAATAAAAAACAATCATCATTTTATTTTCATTCCATCATTCTATCCCATTTCTACAGGTCTTTACAAAGTAGGTATTTCTTATTTTCAAAATTATAAACAGGCCAGGCGTAGTGGCTCACACCTATAATCCTAGCACTCTGGGAGGCCGAGGCAGGTGGATTGCTCAAGGTCAGGAGTTCAAAACCAGCCTGAGCAAGAGCGAGACCCTGTCTCTACTAAAAATAGAAACAAATTAATTGGCCAACTAAAAATATATAGAAAAAAATTAGCTGGGCATGGTGGTGCATGCCTGAAGTCCCAGCTTCTTGGGAGGCTGAGGCAGAAGGATTGCTTGAGCCCAGAGTTTGAGGTTGCTGTGAGCTAGGCTGACGCCACGGCACTCACTCTAGCCCGGACAACTGAGCAAGACTCTGTCTCAAAAAAAAAAAATTATAAACAGCAGTATTGTCAAAGCCAGGAACTTCCATACCCCACTGGCAGGATGGGACAGATCCTCCAACTGACAAACAAAGAAATAATAGACTAAAATGAACTTCTAGAACAAAAGGGCCTAACAGACATATACAGAACATTCCACCCCAAAACTACTGAATACACATTTTTCTCATCGGCTTATGTAATATTCTCTAAGACTGATCACATCTTAGGCCACAAAACATGTCTCAACAAATTAAAAAATATATATAAATTATACCATGTATAATCTCAGACCACAGTGGAATAAAATTAGAAATCAATTCCAAAAGAAATATTCAACTCTACACAACATCATGGAAATTAAACAACCTACTGCTGAATGATTATTGGGTCAAAAAGGAAATTATGCTGAAAATCAAAAGATTCTTGAGCTAAATGAAAACAGGGACACAAATTATCAATATCTGTGGGATTCAGAAAAAGCAGTCCTAAGAAGAAAAGTTATAGCTTTATATTCCTACAACCAAAAATCAGAAAGATAAGAAATCAACAATCTAATAAATCATCTAAAGAAACTGAAAGAAGATGAGCAAAATAATCCCAAAACCAGAAGAAGAAAAGAAATGACTAAGGCCAGAGAAGAACTAAATGAAATTGATAACAAAAGAATTATAAAGAAGATTAATGACGCACAAAGCATGTTTTTTGAAAAGATAAAATTGACAGGTTGCTCAGTAGATTAACCAGAAAAAGAAAAGAAAGGACCCTAATAAGCTCAATCAGAAATGAAAAGGAGATAGTACAACTGATACCATGGAAAATAAAATATCATCTCTGAACACTATAAAAATTTCTATGACATAAACTTGAAAACATTGAGGAAATGGACAAATTCTTGGAAACACACAACCACACAGGGCTCAATCACGAAAAAAAATGGAACTACTAAACAGACCAATATCAAGCAACAAAATTGAATCAGCAAAAAAAAAAAAAAAAACCTCACAACAAAAAGGTCACAGACCAGATGGTTTCAGAGCTGCATTTTACCAGATCTACAAAGAACAGGTACCTACACAGCAGGAATTGTTTCATAACATTGAGAAGGAAGGAATCCTCCACAATTCATTATAAGAAGCCAATATAACCTTGATACCAAAGTCAGAAAAGGACACACACACAAAAAAAGAAAAATACAGCCAATATCTCCTATGAATATAGATGCAAAACTTCTCAATAAAATTCTAGCAGACCAAATTCAGCTGCACATCAAAAAAATAATCCACCACAACCAACTGTGCTGCATCCCAGACATGCAAGGATGGTTCAACATACACAAATATATAATGTGACTCACCACACAAATAAAAGCAAAAACAAAGACCATATGATCTTCTCAATATATGCAGAAAAGGCATTTGACAAAATCCAGTAACTTTTTATGATAAGAATGCTTAACAAAATAGGAATAGATTAAACATACCTCAAAATTATAAAAGCCATAGACAAAAAACCCACAGCCAACATCATACTTAATGGGGAAAAAATGAAAGCATTCCCGCTTAGGACTGGAACCAGACAAGGTTGCTCACTGTTACCACTTCTATCCAACATAGTGCTAGAGTACAATCAGGCAAAAGAAAGAAATCAAGGGTATCCAAATGAGGAAAGAAGAGGTCAAACTATTGCTCTTTGCTGATGATATGCTCTTATATCTAGAAAATCCCAAAGATTCTCTAAGAGACTCTTGGAATTGATAAATTCAGCAAAGTCTCAGAGTACAAAATCGATGTACACAAATCAGTATCATTTCTATACACCAACAACACCAAAAATATACACCAAAAATATTTGCATGTCATACATCCAATAAAGGGCTAATAACCAAAATCTGCAAAGAACTCAATTAAATCAGCAAGAAAAGATCCAACAATCCCATTAAAAAGTGGGCAAAAGATATGAACAGAAACTTTTCAAAACAAGATAGACTAATGGCCAGTAAACATATGAAGAAATGCTCAATGTCTCCAATCAGGGAAATGCAAATTAAAACCAAAATGAGATATTACCTAACTCTCGTGAGAATGCCTTTTGTCAAAAAGTCCCCAAACAATAGATTCTGTT
This sequence comes from Lepilemur ruficaudatus, assembly GCA_963574885.1. Lineage (NCBI taxonomy): Eukaryota > Metazoa > Chordata > Mammalia > Primates > Lepilemuridae > Lepilemur > Lepilemur ruficaudatus. The sequence goes on along the minus strand of CAUYRT010104647.1, from coordinate 85,817 downwards.
TTGTATGCAGAAAGAAAGGAACAATTATACAATGTTGGCGGGCCTGCAAACTAGTACAACCTCTGTGGAAAGTAGCATGGAGATACCTCAAAAACTAAAAGTAGATCGAACATTTGATCCTGTAATCCCATTATTGGAAAAAAAAGTTATTTTATCAAAAAGATACTTGCACCCAAATATTTATCACCTCACAATTCACAATCACAAAGATGTGGAATCAACCCAAGTGTCTATCAATACATGAGTGGATTAATAAAATGTGGTATATGTATACCATAGAGTACTACTCAGGCATAAAAAAAGTTGTTGCCTTTCAACCTAGATGGAACTGGAGACCATTCTTCTATGTGAAGTATCACAAGAATAGAAAAATAAAGAAACACCACCTGTACTCGCTATTAAATCGAAACTAATCAATCAACACTCAAGTGCAGTCATAGGGTAGTAAAACTCAATGGAAATCAAGCAGATGGGAGGAGTGGGAAGGGGATGGGCAAATTCACATGTAATGTGTATAGTGCACACTAGCTGGGTGATAGGCACACATAACTTTCACTGTACAAAAGCAATTTCAAACTGTACAAAAGCAATCATGTAACTGAAATGTTTGTACCCCAGTAATATTCTGAAATAAAAAAATTATGAATTGGAATGTCTCCTAAAAATAAAACAAAGTTTTGTCTGTGCAGCTCTCCCTGTAGTCATTTTTCTGCCATAATTTGGAGAAATATATCCATAGAACAAGGTGGATCCAGAATTCTCATCTTGGTCCCCAAGCTCCCTTTGTGATTCTGTACTTTGACACCTTTCCAAGGATCACAGTAAGATATTTTACCTGTTTTATGATGTGTTTATGGTTTTATTTTGTAATGAGCTTGGCCATGGGTAACTACCAGAGAATGAAGATCTCATTTAAGGGATAAATTGCTTCCTGCTTTAAGGACTCAAGAAAACTTCCCTTCTGCCAGTTTTCTCCTCACTTCACTTCACCTAATTTGTTTGGCAAAAGTTTATATGCAAATATTATGTCCAAATCACCATGGGGGCTGGGACAGTACACAGTCTGGGAATAATAGAGAATCTAATTGCTGAAGTATTAAAATGGTCACAATCACCTAAGGTGAGAGAATTGGTTTCAGTAACCACTGTGACTAAAGATCAAATGACTGATAATTGACTGATAATGGCTGATAATTATCAAATTGACTGATAATTCAACCTGATGAAAGAGAAAATTGTAACATCAATTTATTTCTGCTGCATCAGTAAAACAAAAAGAAATACCACAGAATGGAATAAGTACACCTTAAAAGAGGGTAATTTGGCCCATCTAAGATGAGTATAAATACCAGCTTGTAAATCTTAACAGAAGAAATTTTAAGGTACTGGAGAGTCCATGTTTCTAGTGAGTTCTAGAGTCAAAGCTTAATGTCATTAAAATTTTATTTGCTCTTGTATTCCTTTGTACCTGTCCATGGAGGTGTAACCTAGGAGAAAGATAAGGCAGAAGTGAAAACAGCCTTATTACAACTTCCCACCCATTGGATTCAATTCTACTTTTCGAGCTTCCACATAGAAAAATATAATCCCTAGTATTTCAGCCCTGGAATGTTTTAAGTTAGCTAGCATGTCCTATTCCCTTCATTTTTTTTCTCTCCTCAAAATAAAGGAGGTCCTGGGTATTGTGAGAGAAGTGATCTAGAGGTATGGAGGAAAAAAAGCAGTCTCAATTTCTGGCTGTCAGATACATCAAATATGTAGATGTGAAGCACTAGCATATTCATATAGTAACCCTATAAAGCAATGGACTTCCTAGTATGTCACTGGAAAGGATGAATTGCCCCAAATGCTCCCTCCTATCCTTCAGGGGAAAATGTAGAGGGCAGAAGAAGGAATCTGCTTTCCAGTTACACCAGCAGCCTGAACTTCTTTCTTCCTCAAGCCCTCCCTTTTCCTTTGCTTGGTGACCCTGTAATGGATGTGGTTTATAATAGGCGTAATGTCTTAGGTAAAAGTCATTTTGATTAAGCTATAAACCTACCCTCTTGTGAGAAGGAAATTGTCAGGCTTTCAAATCCTGTGAAAAGAACAGACCAGAGGGCAAGCCAATTTAGTTTAAATAATTTAGAGACATCCAGTGAGATGATTACCCCCTAAATATTTAAGACCCTAAAAGGAACAAGTCATTCCCAGTTGTTCAATGTTTTCTCTCTAGGACAATTGCCATCAGGGCAGCTGCTGACTCATCTGTGTTTCTGTTTAAGTCCTTGAATCTCAGAACTTAGACTCTGGGCACAATTACAAGATTGGAAAACAAGATAGCTAAGATTCTTCTTGTCTCTTGTCTCTACAGAAATAGATCTCTTATCTACAGATAACTGTGTATCTCATAAGATATAGTATTCTATTATGTAATATGTGTAAGTATCTAGCAAACCCTCTGAATGAGAGCCTGAAAATTACCATATGCAATACAATTATTAGTTGGTTACTTAAAATACATTCTGGGTAGGTATGTGATGTTAAGTGTAGGAAAATACAAAGAATTATAAGACACTGTCACTATTTCAAACATGCTCCCCAATCAGTGAATCTGATGAATAATTTGAAATACATGCTAAAAAGGTGATTGGTAGGTTAAGAAAGATGAATTGGGATTAAGCTGAGGCTTGAGTGTAAGTAAGAGCTGGAATGAATAAACGAAGAGAGAAAAATTTCCATAGTGAGACATGTCAGGGCTAAGAATTGTCATCTACTCTTCCTCCTCTTCAGGGTTTTGACACCCAAAGTATATCTGTCTTAGTGCTTTTTTGTTACTCTAAAGGAATACCTGAGGCTGGGTAATTTATAAAGAAAAGAAGTTTATTTGGCTCATGGTCCTGCTGGATATAAGAAAAGCATGGTGCTGGCATCTGTATCTGGGAAGTGCCTCAAGCTGCTTCCACTTATGGCAGCAGGGAAAGGGGAGCCAGTGTGTGCAGAGATCACTTGGTGAGAGAGGAAGCAAGAGAGGAAGGAGAGGTACTAGGCTCTTTTTAACAACCAGCTCTCACAGGAACCAATAGACTGAGAAATTACTCACCTTCTCCCCCCAGTAGGGCATTAATCTATCCATGAAGGATCCACCCCCATGACCCAAACACTTCCCATTAGGCTCCACTTTCAATACTGGGAATCAAATTTCAATATGAGTTGTGGAAGTGTCAAACAAACCAAACAATACCAATACCCATGGAGCAACAATCTAGTAAGAAAAAGTTAATACATTTGACAAAGTACCTTGCTTCCCCCAAAGCAGAGTTTTTGATAAAATATGCTTGATACTAATACTAAAGTGGGCTTCCTACCCTTCAAATTAGAGATAACTGCTCTTCCATGCAGACCCGACCTCACTTCCTATCCAGTGATAATGGAATATAGGGATCCTTCTACCACCATCCAGGGTGTTTCCCGTAAGAAAAATATCACATACCACCCCTGGGTACAAGGCATAGAAGAAGAAACACAAAGCTGGGTTCCTGGCTACAGACAGAATAGCTATACTCACAAATAAAATACCACTTCTCTTTCCAATGAGAGAGTATTGCAAGAGTATACTGAAGTCAGACTTCAATAAACACTGTAAAGTAACAGGGTATCCACAATTATTAAAGTGATGGAGATTTTTGTTTCCCCTGTTTCCTGACCATTAAGGTTAAACCATGAAGCCATAGAAAAAGAAAGTACTTACAAGAGGTCAGTGTAAAAATTTGAATCTCAAAGCCAACATCCTTGCAACTATAATCTTAAAAACATAAAACTTTAAAAATCCAAATCTTAAAAATTTAAAACTCTGATATCTCAACCTCATGAAACAGGAAAGAGTAGAATCAGTGCAGTAGAAGGAAACATTACAGAGTGGGAGAGGTATCCCTTAAACAGGGCAGCTTGGTCAACCTTTGGTGAGTGTATATGCCACCCTGAGAATCCTAATGGAAGAAACTGGGAGGGACTTGAGGGTCCATGATTAGTCTAGTGAGTTCTGGAGCCAAAGCTTAATGTCATTACAATTTTTAGCTGCTGTTTATATCTGTTTGATTGTACCTGTAGAGAAAATAATGTATTTGTTTGTTCATACATTCTTCCTATAGTCATTTGTAAGGAGAACTCAGAATACAAGAAAAGTGACCTCTCAAAGGGAAATGGAAACAGAAGCCCTTGGGCAAGGAAAATAGAAAAGGAAAGAACAGAGAAGGGAATAGTTATGTCCTGCTAACTTCCCAAAGTTGAAACCCCAGGGACAGGAAACCTGATAATGATTTTAGAAATAAGCAAACAGGTTAGGGACCCCCAGAGTACTGGCACTCACTCCTCTGTCAGGGGAAGACTGAGTAGCTTTCTATTTCTCTTGTACAGCTCTGTGAACTAACCTCAGCCTATCCATGATTGGAAAGAAATGAATAAAGGAAGAGATGAGGCAGAGAGAAGGTCATATGTATTGTCTAGAGTCTCCCTCAAGTCCCTGGATTAGCGATCAGGAAATCCCTGCGCACACCCAGCCAGTACTTGGAAGCTAGCTGAGCTAGCAAATTCAAGCTTGCTGTGGGCAACCCTCATGGAGGCACAGCCCAAGCCAAGAGCCTAGTGGACAACATGGCCAAGGTCACAACGCCAGTGAGCGGTGACTTGTGAAGGAGCACAGGGCCTTGAAATTACCGAGAGTGCAGACTGCATAGTTTACCAGCTAGATTTCTGTAGCTGCTAGCAGAACACTGAGTACTACATAGGGCAAAGGTCATCTGGCCAGAAATCAGCCAGACCATGGGCATAACAAACATATTTTGCATGTAGACCAGTCATCCTCCACTCATTGTGAAAAAGACATACAGAGTTTCCCCAAAAGTCAGACACCATTGTGAAAAGAGAAGGGAGTAAATCCTAGGCCCAGTGGCACACTTGAGTTAGTTTACACAGGCTCATGAGAGCCAATTGGCATACACTTCCAAACTCCACTTTCACTGCCATCATATTGGTAGCTTGAAATCAGTAATAGTGTATATAATAAAATTATATACACTAGAGAAAACAGCATATGCTAAAAATCAGGATGTTTTCCCTAAAGAGGGCTGGTGGTTAAACTTTTACCAGCATATCACTGCCTAGTCCTCATACCTCCTCCTCCCTAACTCAAAGTAGAAATGTGAGGAGGGTAAGGGAAGAGTTTCCTTCTTGATAACTGGTGTATCAGCAAGTACACGGAGAAGCAGCTACTGGGAGTACATTTGCTAAAGAAGGAGACAAGCTTGTTCTAAGAAACATGTAGGGGAGTTATCCTGAAAGATAAGGAAGGGCTAGATTTCAGAGAACGTCAAATGCTAAGTCAAGGAGACTAGACTTTATCTCTTAAGCTTAAAACTTGAAGGTTTTTGTGGAGAAGAATGGCATTATGAGATCAGTATGGGAAGGTTACCCTTTTAGGATATATCATATTGGATGAGGTAGTGGCTGGAAAATAATTTTTTTAGGAACCTCAATAAAAGATTCTCTTAGATGCTCCAAGAGTGAATTCATAGACAAGTGAACAATGGTATGAAGACAAAGCAGAAAGAGAGAAAAATGGGTAAAAAAAATACAGAGAGTTATACCCATCAACCTTAGCTTTATCTACATATTTGCCATATATCCCCATTTTCCTGCTGAGATCACTTTTCCTCGATCAGGTTTCAGATCAGAGCTGCTTCAAAACCAATGCAACAAGCATGTAAACCTCCATCAGAGTCACCCAGAGTGGTTGTTATAATGCAGATTCCTAGGTTCCACTCCAGACCTATTGATCTGAATCTCTAGAGATGGGCTGTAGGAATCTGTTTTATCTGTTAGTCCTGGGTGATTTTCATGCATAGTAAATGTGAGATCAGTGTTCCCAATTTAGTTGTGGTGTGGTCTGGTACTTTAAATATATTTTGATATCTAACTGAGATTTGCTGGAGTGGGAGAGAGCTGTAGGGTATAACTGAATAATACATATGGTTAATGTAAGTTCAAAATATGGGATTTCCCCTTATTAACTTCATTGGCCACAGATTGCAAGCTTAAAACTGTCTCTCCCAGGGAATTCCTTGATTTTTTCCTCTTTCCAGGTCATAGGCCACTTTCTTGAACTCCTGACCTTGAGCTATCCACCCGCCTCGGCCTCCCAGAGTGCTAGGATTACAGGCGTGAGCCACCGCGCCCGGCCATAGGCCACTTTCTTTAGGTCTCAGATGTACAAATCCTTGTTATTCCCAATTGTCTGAATTATTTCACATCTTTACTGACTGCTTTCAGCTGATTACCTCATCCATAATGAGGTGGGAAAGTGATCCTCTCTGGACCGTAGGAGGAGAATGCCTCATCGAGTTAACTCCAGATTCAGAGCACACTGAGTTTGACTAATGCTCTGATATTTCCTAGTCTTATGACCCTATGCTAGTAAACTTTAAACCTCAGTTCCCTCGTATATAAAATGAAGGGGAAAAATAATCTCTTTAAAAGAATAAAAATGAGACTACTCTGGTGAAGTGCTTAATACAGTATTAAAGAAATTCTAGTTCTTATTTTTCTCATTTTTCTGTAATCCAGATCAAAACTACTATCCTGACAGTCATCATTATTAACAACACAGAGTTTGCTCATCATTTCCCAGGGGACACATATCAGGCAGCCATTTTATCAGCATGCTCACGGTGATTCTGTCTTTATGCTTATGGTGTTTGGGAGGCTATTCTCACAGCCCTTGTTCTCCCTTTAGCTCACCTTCCCTTCTCCAAAGTTCTTCTCATTATTTTGTCAGTTCCCCTTACTCTTTTCAAACCCTGGCACTATCTGTATGTCTGACCTTGTCCAGGTGTCTCTTCCCTCCAGAGGGGCTTCCATGTTCTGACAGCCACCATCTGGATTCAGACATGCTCTAATGTTGACATCTGTCACAAATATAAATACATCTTTGGTCTCACATGCCCACATTCTCACTCCTGCTGAGGCCATAGGCACTTTCCAGTGATGGAGGCTTCTTTCTTCTTATTTTGTTTCTCCATAGTGTTCTTCTTGATAACATCCCCTCTTTGTTCAAAACTCACGCTTGTCCCTAACTCCCTAGGACATCCTATTGCTGTAGTTCACAAGGGTTTTCTTTTGTTTACATCATGTTCCTCTGATAAGAAGAAATTAGAGCCCCAGGGCTTTGCTTTCTACTCTATTCATTTCTCTTAAGTGTGAATGTTCATAGTAGCTTCACAGAATCCTTTTCCATCTGAAGTATTCAAGTATCTTTGAAAAAAAGCCAATGGAGAAACATGGCACATTTTCTGGAACACTTTCTTATTTTATTTTATTTTTGTATTTATTTATTATATTTATTTATTTATTTCAGAGTATTATGGGAGTATAAATGCTTTGGTTACATAAATTGCCTTTGCACCACCCAACTTATTTTATTTGAAGATTTAGGAAATAGGGAAAAATATGAGGAAGGAGTTAAGCAATGCAATGAGTAAATAATTTAAGCAATGTTTAATTAAATATAATTAATTATATTTTGGTTTCTGTATCAGTCAAGATCCAGGCAGGACACAAATGGCAAAATCAAATGGTGAAGCTAAGGAGAGTTTAATAAAGGACTATCTACAGATATGTGGATAAAATTAAGGGAAATCAACAATAGACAGTACATCACCCTAACTACAGGGATCTGTCCCCTCCCCTGGACTTAAAAGAGCCTGGGATGATCTGCTGCAACTGTAATGTAGAGCCACCTAAATGGAGGTGTGACATTTGTCAAGGGAAGTGTTAAATTTGTAGCCCAGCAGAGAGAGAGCAAAGTGAATACATAGCCTGATATCTCTCTATCCATCTACATTCTGATCTCCCATGCCTGTTGGTTGAATATAACCACAAGACAGAGAGCAAGGGAGGCCTAGTAAGGCAATTGATAGAGGCTGGCTAATGGGGGATGAGAGCAGCCAGAAGAAGGGGAGAAAATGAATACAGAGGAGAAAACAGAGAACATCCAGCCCAAGGCAGAAAGCAAACTCATACCAATTTTTAAGCTTAGGGAATGAGACTGGAAATAAAATTTGAGCTTGAGAAAAACACAATTTGGCTCATCACCAAGTTCAGAAAGAGAATCCAGGGTCCTTTGCTTCAGGATAGCTAACAAAGAGTTGGAAAAAAAGGCTTAAACAAAATAAAAGTTTTTTCAGTGCTTAAAGACAATAAATGATTTTAGTTGAGAGAATCCCATACGCTTCACAGGCCTGTCAAGGGATTTTAGGTCTGTCAGTACCCAAAGTTAGACATGAAGTGCCCATTGTCATGTCATGCCCAGCACCATCTATGAAGCTATGACAACAGGAGATGTCTCCCAGACATTGTGTGGAATCTGTTCTAGAGAGCTGTTCTATCCCTTCTTGTCAGATTCATCTGGGAAATTTTCACAGTTACATCTCTGGTTTGGAGATTTATAAAGCAGTCAGGATTCTAATGGTCCACAGAACCTTCAGTGGGGTCAAAAAATTATTTTAGCTCTGGAGGCAGATTGTCCAAGTTTCAACGTAAGCTCTACTTGACTAGCTGTGTGACTCTGGAGCATGTCTTTAATTTCTTGAAGCTTAGTTTCTCCACACGTGAAATGTATTTTACCTTTCTCATTGAGTCACAGTGAAAAATAAATGAGAAAAATTTTCAAGTGGACCTTGATATATCAATATTTAATCATAAATATTCAAACATAGCAGCCAATAGTAACCCAGAGTTTCCCAAACCAACTTGAGTAAATCACCCTCAGACTATAGCACACGTTAAGATCACATGGAATTGGTATACTGTGTTGAGACATCATACTTGGGAAATTCTGTTTTTGTCCTTCCATAGAAGGTGGTGGGTCTCAAGAGCAGAGCTTCTCCAAACTCAGTCACCTGGGAATCTTGTCAAAATGTACATTCTGCCTCAACCAGTCTGAGATAGAGCCCAAATTCTGCATTTTTAAAAAAAATTCTCAAATGGTGCTGATGCTGTTGCAGCTGATTGTTGTTCTCTGGTCCCTGCTTTAAGTTACAAGGCATGATATATGCTTGATACACTCAAGAGTAGAGAAATGGACATGTTTTTACAACTGTTGCTCCTGCAAAATTGAACCTCTGGCTCTGAGAATTTGAGTTGGGGGCAGGGTTTGAGGTATAGATTAAACTCAAAAGAATGAGCCACTCTGAGCAGCTACATGAAGTAACAGTATTCTGGGAGGAAGGAGAGGATCACAGAGAGGAAAGAAAGAGGTGCCTCAAGGCAAACTTTATCCAGTACATCATATTTCCAATACCAGCCTTCACTTTAAGAAAGAACCCCATGTACCTTCCAACACTCACCCCACAGACACGACAATATACCCTTCCCTAAGAGCAGTTTGATCATATCTTTTTATGTACCCATGTTGCCATCATTTAAAAAACAGTAGAATTATTCATTCCTTGTATTATTCTAAAAATCACACTAGTAAGTGTCACACTGACGTCCCAGAAACTGAGATCATTCACTTCAACATTCAGAAGATAAGGTCTATTCGCATTTTCCTTACCTCACATAATGATGGTTTTTCCCACTTGCAAATGGAAAGTGTTGGTCTCCATGTGCACATGTGCAGAAATACTAACCCAGACTACTGTGATTTTGGAGCTTTTAGCAAGAATAGGAAAAAAGGAAACTCATGGCAAAGTAATTTTTTTCTGCCTAACCTACGAAGCAAAAGGAAGATAATTATTTCAGAATCCAGCACCTAGGTTGGCGTGTGCTTTGCTTTTTTAAAACTAAAGTCAGTGACATTCCCAAAATGCTCCAGCGGTTAATCCATTCCCCTGCTCCACATATGCCAATTAGTATAGTGTCTGTCCCTTCAGAACATGCTAAGGTGTTTACCTGGTAATTGCTGGAAGCTGGCAAAATACCCTTCACACATGCTGTCTGCCAAATAACCTATTCTCTTCACTTTCTTCAAGACCTGGAGAGGCTGTAAAACACGGTGACAAAGAGTAAGGTCTCTAGGGCTGGATAGAGCAGAGTCTGAGTGCTCCATCCCTAGGTATGTTACTTCATCTCAGTAAGCCCAAATTCCCTCATCTATAAAATGACTAATAATATAGCCCCCATCTTAGTGTTTCTCTGAGTATGACAGGTTCACTAGTGAAACTGTATTTGCTGCCTAAGGACAAAACCAATCATTTATCAAGTCGAAAATATATTGACTGAAATGTCACTGTAATGAGATGATATAGAGGAAAGAAGACTCTCCCTGTGAAGGCTTCCCAGTGATATTTATAAGGGTTTTTATTACCTTTTATGCACAGTTCCTGACCATTGCTCCACAATCCAATTTATGTTAAATATGTTTTTGTCTTATCTGAATTGTAGTTAGACCTATTCCCTTATGGCTTTTAAGTCTCCACCCATCATATCTATGCAAATTATTATTTAACAAATGCTTTCAAAGTCCAATTCAAAAAGGGATGAAGGAGGAAAAGAGAGAACAAAGTATTTAATAAGTGCTTAGTCTAATTATCTCCCAAATAACCTCATTTGGATTTATTCTCCTAACATTTTGGGGAAAAGAGTATTAATCTTCTTTCTTTCCTCCCTCCCTCCTTGCCTTCCTCCCTTCCTTCTTTCTTTCTTTACTTCCTCCCCTCCTTCCTCACTTCCTCCCTTCTTTCCTCCCTTTCTCCCTTCTTTCCTCCCATTACTCTCTTCATTTCTTTCTCTTCTTGTTTTCATCAAAGAGAAAGTGAGGCAAATGACTCTAGAGATTATAAAGCTAATAAAACTTAGAGCCAGGAGGCACATGCAAGTGTGTAAAAAATTAAAAGCTGCTCTATTCACCACTTCACATTGCAGATCGAGTAAATACCCAATTATGTATTTCATGTGAATGGGCCAATAGGACTCAAGGGGAAGTCATTTCTGTTCCATGTATAAATGTACTCACCTGCCAGGCTTCTGAGGATCAGCTTCCTCTAATAGGAAGTATCTGGGACCCCAAAGGAATCCCCAGAATGATATTTCAGTTTTTATGGAGAAAAGGTGCAATCACAAAACACAACAAAACCCAAAAATTCTGCATAAGGAACAGGGGGTCTAGAATGATAATCAGAATGGCAGAGTGAGACAAGGAAGTATTTTTTTTAAAAAAAGTGAATTTTGTCCAGAGAATATGCTAATTGGCCATGGGGTGTGACTGACCAATAACTGCAATTGACTTGAAAAGACCTAAGGGCCTCACCCTCCAACCCACAAGAGCCCTAACATACATCTTCTTGACAGAATGGCACAGCCAATTAACTTTCCACTCTGTTCCATGGGATGTGATTGTATAACCTTCTGTAGAAGGCAGGAAGCCAGCCTTTAATCGTATATTCTATGTCAGGTAATATACACTATAGCACTTTCATTATTTTACTTAATCCTCACAACCCCCTTATTAAAATAAGTCCTGCTATTTCTATTTCACAAATAAGACACAAACTCAAAGATATTGTGATTTGCTCCAAGTTTTACAAGTCACAGACCAATATTCAAATCCAAATTCCTTGAGCACAAGAGCTCTTATTCTTTTCATTATTTCCTTGCATCCAATATCGGGTGTGATCTTTCACATCAAAGGGAGCCACTTTCGATTTACCATCTGAAGACATGTTACTTCTTGGTTTGAGAACAGGTGATTTTGAGGCATCTATCCACACACATCTAGTTACTCCCTTTCTGTAACCAACAGCTTACTATTGTTGGAAAAGCTTAGAGAATAATCTGAGCCCTGGTAGATGAAATTTTCTTTGGACTAGAGTTTCCCAAGAATTAATTGTTCTTGGACCATCTTCATTATTTTTACCATATAATCATATCAACTGTACCAATATTTGTGTATTTTTGTTTCTTTAATTTATTTTTCACTCAAATTAATATATTTTAAGAAGACAATTTATATTACTATCACAAATAGAATACCAGTATCAAATAATTCATTTCATGTTAATTAAAATCTGAGGTTCCCTTAAAATTATCATCTGTACCTTCAAGAGAATGTTTACCACACTTGAGAAAATACTGCTCTAGGCAAATCTGACCCACATTGGCAACAAATCACAGTTTAGCTTAAATCTTACTTTAATGGAACTACTCAGCTGGCATATTTCAGTGTTCTAAGATGTAATCTTACATGGGATCTGTGCTATTTTTTTAAGTTGTATTTTGTTTTTAATTGACACATAATTGTATATATTTATAAGGTACAGAGTGATGTTTTGATGCATGTATACATTGTGTCATGATAAAATTATGACACAATGTGCCACTTTTAAATCTCATTTTAGCAATCCCACTACTAGGCATATATTACTCATCAATACATGAGTGGATTAACAAAATGTGGTATATGTATACCATGGAATATTACTCAACTACAAAAAACAATGGTGATCTAGCACCTCTTATATTATCCTGGGTACAGACTGAGCCCATCCTTTGAAGTGAGGTATCACAAGGATGGAAAAACATGTACCACATGTACTCACCATCAAATTGGTACTAACTGATCAACACTAAGGTTCTCACATGGTAGTAACACTCATTGGGTGCCAGTCGGGGGAGAGTGGAGGAGAGGTAAACCCACAACTAATGGAAGCAGAATGCACTGTATCGGGGAAGAACATGCTTGTAGCCCTCCTTGGGTGGGGCAAACTCATTACATGTAACCAAAATGTTTGTACCCCCATAATATCCTGAATAAATTTTAAAAAAATAAAAAATAAAATAAACAGGTTATCTAAAAATAAATAAATAAATCTCGTCTTAGTTTCCAAGGTCACAATAAAATGTAGTCTTTTTTTCTGGTACATTTTATTAAGATGCAGTTCATATGTTTAACAATGGACTCATTTAAAGTATATAATTCACACAGTTGTGCAATCATCACTCCAATCAATTTTAGAACATCTTCATCACTCCAAAAAGAAACCTGTACCCTTTAGTAGTCATCCTCATTCTCCCATCCCCTGCAGCCCTAGGCAATTACTAACCTACTTTCTGATTCCACAGATTTGCCTATTTGGGATATTTAATATAAATGGAATCATACAGCATGTGGCTTCTTACACTTAATGTTTTGAAGGCTTATCCATGTTGCAGGATGTATCAGTGCTTCATTCCTTTTTATTGTTGAATAATAGACTATTGTATGGAAATTCCACATTGTGTTTATCCACTCATCATTTGGTGGAAATTTCACTTGTTTCTGCTTTTGGACTATTATGAACAATGCTGCTATGAATATTGTGTAAAAAATTTTGTGTGTATGTATGTTTTCATTTCTTTTGGGTATATGCCTATAGTGAAATTGCTGGGATAATGAAAGATTTTAATGGTGCTTGGGGTTCTGTTTTAAGTTACCATTTTGACCTTAATTTAATGACTAAAAAATGATGTTTTGCCTTAATCCATTCATTGTAAAACTAGCCAAACACATCACATTGTATTTACCAAAGAGGGGTCTTCCAAGGCAGAAATGATATCATAATAAGTAGACAGAAACCAAAGAATCTGGGTCTGCCACCAACTAGCTAAATGTTTGTGTGCAAATTATTTCGCCTGCTAGCCTCCATTGACTTTGGCAAATGAAAGGATTAGATTTGTCATTGTCTAACATCCTTCTTCACTTTAATGCTCTGTAATTTTATAAACATATATGAAAGCATTTTGACAACTTAAAGGTAGTTTTAAAATATAAGCCATTATTACTACATATTGCCTCCTTGCTGAGAAATGGCTACGTCTGATGGTGAAATAATATCAGCATTCAATCTTCAGGAAAACTATGCCCCAAATAGACCATTTTCTCAAAAACAACACTATATTCTCATACAATTGTCAGATGCTCACGGGACCTCTCAAAGGATGGAAAGATACATTTATTTTTCCATATGTAATTCTATTTTCTTAAACAAAGAAAATACTATGAGAGGAACCTAGTATTCTCCCTATACAATGTATTTGCAGCACTTCCCGGGCAACATAAACATAAGTGACTTTGGAAAGGAATATTGAGTTATGTTCTTTGGAATAATTAAAGTCACAGTGACATTGTCCCATGGAAAACTGAGCTGGAGGCTTAGAGAAAATAAGCACTCTAGCACAGAAAATTTTTAAAGTTACAATTAACTGTGTGGTAAACACAGAACACATACTTGGCAAAACATGTCAGTATGATTAGGCTTGGAAATCTCAGGTAGTTCAGTGTCTTGAGTATTTACAGATCACATAGGAAGTACATTAAGTTTACACTATCTATTGCTATATATTAATAACACCATTCCCAATTTAAAACTATATATTACTATCCCTCATGGTTCTGGGTTAACTGGACTCAGCTGGATGGTTCCAACTTGGGGTCCCCCATGAGGTTGCACTCAGATATCTGGTGTTGGAGTTATCAGAATGTGAGACTCAGTTGTCTATCAGATATCACCCTCTTCCATTTTTCATTCATCTTTGTGAGTTATTTTTCCTCTTCTTGGCCTATAAGTATTGATGAGCATGATTTTAATTAAAGGCTATATTTATTTATCTTTTTCTAATCAAACATGGTTTTGGATCAGAGGCATAGTATTATTACTTTACAGCAACAACTGTAGGAGAGGAATCCTAAAATTATGAATCTTGGAGCTTCCATAGAAACTGCTATGTAGCTGTTCCTTTCCCCTCCAGAGAGAGGGATAAAAATTTGCTCCCTAAATCTTCTCAATTTTTTGAATTATAAACATATGGCTCCATGGATTTTATCCTCATTTGAAACATAAAGACACAGCTACTAGAGATAAATCTCTTAATATCTCTGGAGGTCTCCCTCCAACCACCCTTTAATATATAGTATTTGTTTTTTTACTGAGTTTTCTTTATTCAGGCTATAGTTATGTAAAAACATAAAAAGATTTTCTCTAGTTTCCATATTAATGTGTCCAAAGGTTAAGTCTTCAGCCCACTGGTCCTCTTATGCTAAAAAGCATGCCAAGTAATTTTCATCCACCAATACTACATAGATGCTATGAATCCTCAGTCTCTCCCTCAGCTCAAATTGTCCCTTCAGCTTCAGATTCCCAGTCTAAATTTCCAGTTGACATCTCTATGAAGATGCATTTCGGGTACCTTCTAAAATAAACCATATACCCTCCCTTCCTGAACCATTTATCCTCATTGTTAGATACGTATATATTGGGACCCTAGATTCAAGGAAGTGGAGAGCCTGATAATCACCATTGCATCTTTCCTTTCTTTTAACAACTATCTCCTGAGCACCTATTATGTGCAAGGCACTAAGAAGCTATCAGTCAATAAAGCAATCAAATTCTCTTCTCACAAGGAGCTTATATTCTAGTAGAGAGAGACAGACAATAGGCAAATGATTATACAACAGGTAGAAGAAAATGTTGCAAAAAAAATAAAAAATTAAGAGATCCAGGTATTTCTATTACCTTTATCACCAGATGGGGTCATACTAGAAAATATCAGCTTTGATCTCTGACACAAACTTTGACATTTGAAACAGAATAGCTGAGTCACAGAGAAAAAAAATAGACCATTTCAATTCAGCAGAACTGAGTAAACCTTTCTCCAAAATATGATTCTTACCTAAATATAAAGCAAAACAGAGATATTTGTGCTTTGATGGAGCTGGGGCCTGACTACATCTCTTTCCCCTATCCATGGCACAACACAACAGGAGAATAGCCCATTGCATCCTTGAATCCTTGAGTGTCAATGTAGTAGAAGAAGCTGAAGAGATAGGAAAAGATGTGAGAATAGAGTAGTTTGGGAGTTACAGTTTCTCATTCAATTCCTTTGGAAAAGTAAGAATTACAGCTTGCTTCATATGGTGCTGAAAGAGAAGACTTCACCTCATTTGAGGCAGAATTAACCACAACCACATATATCCATTACATAAAAAATTTGACTGGGTCTATGCACAACGGCATCCCCCCTACTCCCAGGCCCACTGTTATGAATATGTGAATTACAAATTTATGGAACTATCCAAGAATCAAGTCAAAAGCAGGACAAAGGTGAAACAAATAACAAACATGATGGACATACAATGGAGATTTATCCTGTGGATAACTGATGGTCCTAGAGGGAAACCTGAGCAAATGGGATAAAAACAATAATCAAAGGTGAAAGAGAAGATGAGTTGAAAAATGAGCTGAACCTCCAATTGGAAGTTTTTGCATGCCAGGTAAGATTCATGAAAGGACACCAACATCTAGATCTACTCTGAATAAAATAGTCCAATTTCAAGTATGAAGAAAACAGTGAATACTTTTTCCCTCTTACACATAAACCCTGAATATTAAAATTCTTCATCTACACTCTGGCCCTAAGTATGTGCTGTTCATATATAACCTAGGAGGAGACATTTGATTTGGAAGTGCCCCAGGCAGGAGTGTATATGCACTTATCTTTCGAATTAATGAACAGTGCAGGACAGGAGATAGTAAATACAATGTATTAATATAGCAGAAGAAATAAGTTCATGAGGGAAATTGCTTCCTGAGGAGCACAGCATGAACCAAAAGTCAAGAAGGCTGAAAAATCCTTAGTAATGGATCTTTTTACCCCCTCTTTTCTACAAAACCAACAATCTCTTTGTAATGGAATGTAAACATTTAAAAAAATATGGCTGGGGATATAAAGAAGAAGAAGAATCACAAAATACTTGTAGAAGAACAAAGTTGGATTCAAATAGGACAGTGTAAAGTTTTTTTTCTAAATTCTTCTTCACTTGTCCTTGACAAGTCTTTATAAGCTGCAGTACTGTGGCCATTTTCCATTTCCCTATCATTTCTTTTTGCAATCTAAATCTCAGATAAATCTCTCTAGCTGAGATGGCAAAACTGGATATTATCTTTAATATTCAGATAGATACTACCGCTAATAACATTAAATGCAATAATGACCATAATTAAGTACCATCAAGATTTGGAAAGAAAAATTAGTGCTTCAAGTGGACAGTCTCGTACTTTGTCATAATTCCTCATCAAAATAAATCATTTGTGCAATATACTTGCTTTTGCAGCATTTAAAAATCCTTCATGCTTAGATCTATTTTCTGGATTGAGATTTCTTTGTCCTAGAATCTGAACATCAATAGTTTCTGACATTTTCTTTCAAATGCTGAAGCATCTTAGACTCTAATCTCCTTTACTGCTTCTTGAATTTGATTCTGCACACTGTGAGAACTGTACATGACATAAGGAAAAGTTTTGGTCAGAAACCCTCTCCACCATGAAAAGTAATTTCCATAAATAGTTTCAATTCATGTCCTTAATTGACATGAAGCAGAAGAAAAATAAAGCCTGTTGACAAGTTAAAAAAAAATTTAATTGGCCATGTTGGCAATATGTGGTCAAGATTTTGTTTCCTTATAAAAATGACTCTTTTATTTAAGAACAATATACCAATATGCCGTGTGTCTTATGCAATGGAGATTTTTGGCCTGGGGAAATTGGTACAAGAGAATTTTTTATAGAGGTGTGCTAACCCACGTAAAGTTGTCTCGAAGAATAGGATTGCAGAAAGAGAATAGCATGCAGACACAACACTGCAAAAGTATTTTATTTCAGGGAGATCAAAATATTTCTGTGAAGCTGCTACATCTTCTCTAAGAATATAATTGCTTAGTCTTAAATTCAGAACCACCAAAAAGAAAAGCACATGATGAGGAAATAAAGGAATCCAAAATAAACAGGTTAAGTAAGGATTGACAGAAAAAGCAAACTTTCTACAGCAAAATCCTAAGGTATATTTTTCTTCATTTTTCACTAGATTTTATTTCTCAGAATTCAGATGTCTCCTCTCATATGAAGAATTCAACTTTTCTATTTAGAGGCAGTTTTAGTGTAGTAAACTACTTAGGAGCCTGGACTCAGCAATCACTGGTGTTGACCTACAGCACAGATCAAGTAGGAAATCTACACTTTCATCCCCAACTGGCAATAAGGAAGTGCCCCTCCCCCTGCTGGATTGGAGTCACAAAAGGTTAGTGGAGAAATAAGAGTTTTATAATTACGCAGCAGTAATGAGATCATCTCCACTGCATTGTCAGTAGAGACTACATGCGATGTTGAAATTCCTACCCCCTACCCAGTGGTAAAAAGACCATCTAAGTGTCAAGACTAAGGAACCTGGATTTCTATAGCCATCTGACAGTAATGATTAAGGAACCTCCTTTCTTGAGTGATGTCAGAGAAAGCCAGCTAAAATAGTAGGCTTAAATAAAATCTAGAGCCATAACTTAACACAAAAAAAAACTCCAGGTTTCAATAAAAAATGATTCATCATATGAAAATTAGGAGGATCTCACACAAAATCAAAACAGACAAACAACAGATTGCAATACCAGGATGGCAGGGATGTTACAATTATCTAGCAAAGATTTTAAAGCAGCTATCAAAAGTAGGGAGGAGAGAGGCAAGATGGCTGACCAGAGACATGAGCAGCCAGAACATCTCAGTAAGAAGTTTTAGATGAAAAAGAAAAAATGAACAGCCAAACAGAGACCAGGTGTGGGTCTGAGGGAAGGGTGCCAGAACCTTCAGGAGACTCCATGGGAAGCAGCTGTAGAGCAGAACAGGCAGGACCAAGGTGTCAGCAGATATCAACCCCTGAGAGGCTGGGAGTCCAGTGAGAAGAGTAAGTGGAACAGTTTCTCCCTCCCTTGCATCTCTGACAGTTGGTGGGTTCTCGAGCTGTTAGAGAGACTTTCTGCCCACACAGGCCCAGAGGCTGCTGCCACGAGTGAGCTGCGAGCTTCTTGTGGACAGGGCACCAGGCTCCCAGCCCCCCTGGGCTACCTCCCATCTCCACAGACCCGAGCTGGGACAGCAGGAACCATATTGCTTCTCTACCCACAGTGTGCCTTTGTCCTCCCCAGGGGACATCAACTCCTCAGATTTTGTCTTGCCTATTCCCACACAAACATTTCCCAACTCTGGTCCAGACTGTAGGAGCCACAGGAGTCCAGCAAGTCCCAGATGATCTGTGTGACTTCAGTGCCTGGACATTCTGGGTGAGCAGCCTCCTGGAGTGAGGGACAGACATGACCAGAGTGCTAGCTTTCCTCCATCCAGACTCTTTTTCTCCCATTTCCCTCCCTCACCCATGCTACCAAGAGAGACAATTGAGCCAGCACACTGAGGCTTCTACAGAGAGTGGGGGTCAGACCTTTCCTCTTGGGGTCCTACAGCAGACTGAGGGGTACTTGGAGTGTGAGCTTCCTGCCTGCCAGCCCTCTTTAGTGCTGTTCACCACATGACTCCCACAGAGTGGGGCACACCCCAAGGCAGGGGGACATCGAACCTGCTTGGGCACCCCATGAGCAACCTGGGACCAGCGTGCTTCTTCCTGACATCATCAGGGATTGGTCTTCAGGGGCCTGGGATGGGCCCATAGGCCAGATCCTGTACCCCCAGATTTCAATCATGTCGCTCAGGGCATGGAGGGGAAATTTGTGAATTAGTCTCAGAAGGTAAGGGTTCCCACATGAGCAGATCAAGGGGGAGAGTGCAGTGTGTTTCCTAGCTGCAGCATGCTATGGAGCACCTCTCCTGCCACAGGAGGGCTGTGCTCTCAGCTCAGGCTAGGATCCTAGGCAGGCAACTTCCCAGCCTACATCACAGTCATAGGGGAATTTAGTTGGCTTGAGCTCCTGCCTGCCAGCAGATGCCAAGAGGAAGCCACAGAGCAAGGGAGCGTGGAGAGGAGAAAGGCCAACTCTAGACTGCCAGATTATGAATCTCAGTCACCCCTGCCTTCACAGGCTGACTTCCTGGTTGGTTGAGACCACTTCAGCCCCTCCCTGGTGGCTTTTCCCAGAAGTTGGGAGCAGATCTTTGAACCTTGCTGAAGGAGATACCTTGCCAGCTTTTGTGGAGGCTGAGGGTAAGCTCAGCCAACCCAGTCCTGCCCAGCCTCATTCCCCCACCTGCCTCTGCTGTGGCAGAGAATAAGAACTCACCTAAAAGTTCCAGGACCCCACCCACCACCTCGGGCATTCAAGTGTTTCTCCTGAGAGACTAGAGCTGGTCAGAAATCCCAAAAACAACAATGAAGTTTTTTTCCTTCTGGTAAGCACCAGAAGCAGACAGGTCAACTTGCACACCCTTTACAGAATTAACTGGTTCAATCATACAGGGTGTGGTTGATTCTTACCCACGAGCACTACCTACAGTCTCAGAGATTAAACTTACTGTGCCATTACAATTCACACTACTAAGAAGACCACAGGCATGGGGAAAGAGAAAAGATTTCAAAGACCTCCATCCTCCCTCGTCAAAGAGAAACAGAGAAGCTGCCCACTCAGAGAGCTCATCACTGCTATAGCCTACAGCCTAAAGCCAAAGTGAGCAAAAGAAATGACATAAAAATTAGAGCAGAAATCAATAAAATTAAAAATAAGAAATCAGTAGATAAAATCAATGAAACCAAAAGCTGGTTCTTTGAAAAGATCAATCAAATAAATAATCTTCTAACTGGGCTAACTAAGAAAAAAAAGAGAGAGAGAATAAAAAAGAAACAAAAACATCATGGAACTAATAAGCAATTATAGCAATGTTGCAGGATACTAGGTTAATATATACAATTCTGTATCTATAGAATCCTAATTTGATTTATAGATTCAATACAATCCCAATAAAAATAACAGCAAATTATTTTGTGGATGTTGACAAAACTAATTCTAAAGTTTATATGAAGAGACAAAAGACCCCCACACAATATTAAAAGAGAAGAATAAAATCGTAGGACTGATACTACCTGACTTAAGACTACCTATAAAACTATAGTAATTAGGACAATGTAATATTGGCAAAAGAGTAGACAAATACATCAGTGAAACAGAATAGAGAGCCCAGAATTGGCCCACTGCATTTACAGTCAACAAATAGTTGACAAAAGAGCAAATGCAATGCAATGGCGCTAAGATAATATTTCTAGCAAATGGTGCTGAATAAGTTGGACATCCATATGCAAAAAAAAAAAATGAATCTAGACACATACTTTACAACCTTATCAAAAATCAACATCAAAGGATAACAGACCTAAATGTGAAAAGAAAATCTACAAAATTTCCAAAAGATAAAATAGATGTGTTAAAAGATAATATAACCCTATAGGTAAGATTGGGAGTAGACACCTTGGATATGTCAATGTGTTTTTATATGCCACACCAAAGTCATCATCCACTGAAAAAATAATCGACAAGCTGAGCTTCATAAAAATTATAAACTTATACTATGAAAAAGACACTGTCAATAGACAGAGAAGACAACCCACAGACTGGGAGAAAATATTTGCAAAAGTCACATATGATAAAGAACTATTACTCAAAATATATTATACAAGGAACTCTCAAAACTCAACAATAAAAAAAATCCAATTAAAAAATAGGACAATTACCTGGAACAGACAATTCACCAAAAAAGACATACAGATGACAAGCATATGAAAAGATGTTTAACATAATATTTCATTAGGAAATTGCAAATCAAAACAAGATTCCTACACATCTATTAGAGTGCCCCAAATCCAAAATACTGACAACAACAAATGTTGGTGAGAATGGGAAACAACAGGAACTCTCCTTCATTGCTAGTGGGAATGACAAATGGTTCAACCATTTTGAAGATAGTATGAATATTTTTTAGAAAACTAACATATTCTACCCATACAATCCAGCAATCATGCTCCTTGGTGTTTACTCAAAGGAGCTGAAAACTTATGTTGACATAAAAATCTGCACACAATTGCTTATGACATCTTTATTCATAATTACCAAAATGTGGAAGTAATCAAGATGTCTTTCAGTAGATAAATGGATGAATAATGTGTGGTATATCCATCCAATGGAATATTATTCAGTGCTAAAAAATGAGCTCTGAAAAGACAGGAAGAAAATTTGGTGCACTTACTGAGTGAAAGAAGCCAATATGAAAAGTCTGCATACTGTATGATTCCAACTACATGGCATTCTGGAAAAGAAGTAACAGTAAAAAAAAAAAAAAAAAAAAAATGGTGTTTTCCAGAGGTTGTAGGAGAGAGATGTAAAAAGGCAGAGTACACAAGATTTTTAGGCAGTAAAACTATTTTTCACAATACTACAATAGTGGATACAAGTCATTATACATTTGTGAAAACACATAGAATGTACAATATCAAGAGTGAACTCTAAAGCAAACTATGAACTTTTGGTGAAAATAATACGTCAAGAAATTCATTGATTGTGACAAGTATAATAAATTAATGCAAAGAACAACAACAAGTTTAAAAATGCCAACTTTTCTTGTCCACTAAATGGCCAACACAAATCTAGAGATATGTACATACCAAGGGATGTGCACATTCTCAGAAAAGACCTAAGATAGCCCTGAACTCTCACTTCTGTCTTGCTCTGAGTGCAAGAAGGAAGCGAAGGTAGATTTATAAACTGTCTGGCTGTGTGTTGTAACGCATGCACCAACACATGCACAGAGTCCCTTGACAAAGACTGGGAGACATGAATTCTATGTATTTAAAGAAATCTCTTTCCAATCATTAGATGACAGCTAAACTAACTGAACAGAGACTTCAGTGATCATATATGGCAATAAAATGGACTTTACAGATTTAGTTCAGAAAAAGTACCAAATAAACAAGCAAAGAAACCCAACAGCAGCAATAAACAGCAATAATTACAAATCTTGGGAAAAGAAGAGTGTCTGATTTCCAGAGATTCCACATTACGTTATTTAAAATGTCAGGTTTTTAACAAAAAATTACTTAATATGCAACCAAGAAACAACAAAGTATAGCCAATCCTTAGGAAAAATAGAACTATTACTATTTCTGAGGAAGAGCAGACATTGAAATTACTAGCCAAAGACTTCAGTTATTTTAAATATGTTCGGTGAACTAGAGAATGATATCTCACCAAATGACAAATATCAGTAAAGAGATAGAAACCATAAAAAGGAAACAAATAGAAATTCTGAGATTAAAAAGTATAATAACTAAAGTAAAAAATAGACAATGATGAGTGAGAGCAAGAATGTGGAAATATTTGGACCCTTACACATTGCTAGTGGAGGGATTATATGAAATGGGGCAGCTTTTGCAGAAAATGTTTTGATAGTTCCCCAAAAAGTTAAACATAAAATTACCATGTGGCCCAACAATTCCATTCCTAGAAATATAATCAAGGGAATTAAAAGCACGTGTCCCCACAAAAACTTGTACATAGGGGTTTATAGGAGCATTTTTCATGATAGCCCAAAATTAGAAACAACTCAAATGCCTTTCAATTGATGAATGGATAAACAAAATGAGGTATATTCATACAAGTAATATTATTTAGCCATTAAAAAGAAATAAAGTGATAATTCATAGTACAATGTGAAAAAACTTTAAAAACATTGCACTAAATGAAATAACCCTCCTGGCCTGAGGCTGGAGGGCTTGAGGGAGAGCCATTGTTTGCACATCTGTGGCCAGAGGTGTCTGTGCCTTGCTTGACTCAGGGCCAGGCTGACATGGAAGGGGCTGGATGAGCCTCCGCCAGGAGAGGGGTGATGGGAATCTAGGCTGCACTGTGGTCCTGATATAGGTGGACCAACGTGATGAAGCTTAAGAGCCTTTGTGTTTTTGTTCTAAATAAACACTTCTGAACAAAAGAAGAAAAAAAATAAGTACCACACCCAAATAGGTATGTATTGTATCATTCCATTTGTATGAAAATCCATAATAAAAAAAGTCCATAGAGAGAGAAAGTAAAAGTTGCCAGGGGCTGGAGGGAGGGGAAAATAGAGAGCGGCCACTAATGGTTATGAAATTTCTTTTCATCATGGTGAAAATATTCTGGAATTACATGATGATGCACAACTTTGTAAATATACTAAGACCATTGAATTTTACACTTTAAAATCATACATTTTATAATATATGAATTGTATCTCAATAAAAATATTTTTAAACACTATAGCTAAATAAAAATGGAATTCTGAAAAATGATCAACTAATTCAAGGGAAGACAGGAAAAAGGAAAATGAGAGCAAACAAAGAACCAAAAATAAAATGGCAGACTTATACTCTAGTGTTTCAACAATTGCATTAAATGTCTATGGTCTAAGTACACTAATTAGAAAATTTCCACATTGAATATGGCAGAATGAGCCTAAAAACATGATTCAACTATACACTGTCTAAAAGAAACTCACTTCAAATATAATATAATAATATAGGCAGGTTAAAAAAAAAGGAAAAGATATATCATGACAAAATTAAAGTAAAGCAGGACTGGCCATATTAGTATCAGATAAAATATACTTTAAACAACAAAAATTCTCAGAGACAGAAATGGACATTTAATAGTGATAAAAAGTTAATACACCAAGAAGACACAGTAATCCTAAATATACATGTGCCAAACAACAGAGCTGTAAAATGTATAAAGCAACAACAGATAGAACTAAAAGAAGAAATTGACATATTCACAATTACAATTGGAAACTACAACACCCCTCTATCAACAATTAATAGAATTACATAGAAAATCTTAAGGGGTAGAGAATAACTCCACAATATCCCAAAGTATCTAATTGATATTTATAAGACACTCCACCCAACAACAGTAGAATACA
This sequence comes from Lepilemur ruficaudatus, assembly GCA_963574885.1. NCBI lineage: Eukaryota > Metazoa > Chordata > Mammalia > Primates > Lepilemuridae > Lepilemur > Lepilemur ruficaudatus. Next base: position 61,101 of record CAUYRT010104647.1, on the reverse strand, counting down.
TATTATTGTTACCTCCCTCAGCACATATACCAAGGTGGGCTATATCATGGTCCACAACATAAACCTAAAAAAATTAAAAGAACTGAAATCATGTAGAATGAATCCTCGAACTACAATGAATCAAACTAGAAATCACTAAGAGAAAGATAGTGGGAAAATTATCAAACACTTGTAAATTAAACAACACAATTCTAAATGATTTATGGGTCAAAGAAGAAAACTTAAGGGAAATTAAAAAATACATTCACGTGAATGAAAATGAGACAACAACATATCACAATTTGTGGGAAACAACTAAAGCAGTGCTAAGAAGGAAATTTATGCCACAATAATCTAAAGTTCCCACCTCAAGAACCTAGAAAACACAATAGCAAAATAAACCCAACTAAGCAGAAGGAAGCATATAATTAAAATAATATAAAAATCAATGAAATTAAAAATTCTTTATAAGTTCTTAAATGTTATATAGAATTTAGCTAAGAAAAGGGAAGACATGGCAGTTACTCCATTGCCCTGTTTATGTAATCACTTGCTTGCAAGAAATAGAAACTCACACAAAAAGCTTATTGGAAAGATACATGTGAATCCAGAAGGTCCTGCAGCAGGTACACCTAACCTCATGGGAAAATGAATGCCATTATCTACTCTCCTATCAATCACATGGGCCCCAGGAGCCCCATCTGATTCTGTTTGCACATCTGCTGCATCCTCCTGATTCTCTTAGTAACTTTGGTTTCCTGGTAAGTTTGGTACACAAAACTCATTGGCTTACTCTGGCACTGATTATAAATCCAGCTCTGAATATACAGATTTTACATCTGGACTCACCATAGCTAACTAACTCAATCTCTACATTCAAATTTCAAATTTCTCAGAAGAATTTGATTGCTAATTTAAGTCAGATGTCCATTTAGTCCAATTAACTATGACTGAGTGAGGCAGGGTCATAAGAAAATAAGAGAGAGAGAGAGAGAGAGAGAGAGAGAGAACAGTTTCTCAGAAATGAAACAGAAAAGATATAGCTTAAATGAAGGCACTGAATGACAAAGGATTGTGAAGCACTGAGGGAATTAAAATACTTCACTGTGGTATCATGATATATAGCAGTGGTTCCCAAACTCTTTAGCAAGTTCAAATCACCTGAGGACCTTTTAATATTTTGAATACCCAGAGTACACCTTAAGACAAAGTAAATCACAATATTTGGGCTTAGGACACAGAAGTCAGTAGTTTTCAAAATTCCACAGGAATTTTCAAATTCAATTTGAAAAACCACTGGTATATATAGAGAAGTGATTATCAAATTTTGCTGCACATTAGAATCACCTAGGGAGCTTTAAAAATTCCAGTGCTCAGCCAGCATCCCATACCCATTAAATCAGAATGTCTGGGGTGGGACCCAGGCATCAGTAATTCTTAAAGCTCCCTAGGTGACTCCAATGTGCAGCAAAGTTTGAGAACAGTGGTTTAGACTATGAGAGCAGAACAGACAATAAGTGGGAAAAAATAATAAGGCTCATGAAATAGGCAGGGACAAGACAATAAATATTTTGTTTACAATAAAAGAAAAGAAAAAGTGCAGCCACTTAAGAATTGTACATAGCGTAGCATAGAAGGTAGCAATGGAATAGCATTTGCCTTTGAGAAAGATTTTCATTTGTCCTATTAATGATGAAGTAGAATCTTCCCAATGTGGACCTTCATAACTACAGGAGGGCGATTTCAGTGCTCGCTTTAAAAAAAAAAATGAACTTCAACTTTCAGAGTCTCTGATTCAGTCAGTTTGAGATGATGACTAGAGATCTGCATTTTATCATATTACTCCAGGTGAATTTTGTGCAAGAACAGCTTGAAAACTACCGAACTGGAAAAAAGCCAGTCTGGAGGTAAACAGACCATTTCAGGTTATTTCAATCATTCAGGTGAGAAGAACAGAGGCCTGTAATAATCCTGTCAAAGTAGAAAGGAGGGTACAATTTGGGAGACATGAAGAAGGCAGAATTTCGGGGATGTGGTGATATGATTAGCTTTGAGAAGATATGAAAGATATGAGATGTCAAAGATGGGTCATGTTCTGTGATTTGGATTTTGGATGGATGTTAGTGCTATTTCCTGAGATGGAAGATGTAAGAAGACTCAGATGGGGGGCTGGGGATGGCAGACCCAGTAGAACAAATCCAGAACTTAGCATAGTGCCTAATATATGGCAGAATTTTTATAAATAATCAAATGACTATTCTGTCTTAGCTATGTTGAGTTCAAAGCCCTATAGAGATACCTAGTTATAATGAAATATATAGGTTAAATTTTGAAAGGAGAGGTATAGGTCAGACTATGATAATCAGTAGTAACTAGTGGCAGAAATAAAAACTGTGCCACCACTCAAATCTTGATCTATGATCGTAAATGAGTAAGCCAAATGTAAGGGACAGTACACTTGAACCAAAAATCATGAAGATGAAAAAGAATCTGTGTGATTCCACAACCAAAAGGGAATAGTGCTGGCGTTAATTCTGGGCATACTACCACCAGCTCTCAATGCCTCTTCACGGTACAGTGGAAAGATCAACCCTGGGAGATGCCTCACTGGTCCATCTCTGCAGTCCTTTGAGGGCTTCCTCAATACCAAGTTTGGGCAAGGATAACCCTCAATTAAATTCTGAAGCTTACAGCTTGTAGGGCAATCTTATCTTAGATATTAACAATCCAGGAATTGAACAATTTTCTTCTTCAAAAATGGAAGCAAAAGCATCTTCTTATGTCAACTTGGGGGAAGAGTATAGAGTTATCCACCCATTTTCTAAGAGCTACTACTACCCTATTTGTCTTCAAGATGCCCTTTCTCATTCCTACCCTGATCTGAGACAGGAAAATATCCCAAGGGTGACCAAGGTGATATTTCTGTCCACTGTTAAGACTGGAACAGGGATCCAGAAAGTAGTATCTGTTAAATGATCAGTACAGTGTCCTGCTTGGGGTGTTTGAAACAGACCATTTAATGCCTCTGACTATCAGATCTTTTGCCATTAAAGGACTAATAATTTCCTTTCCCAGCTCTATGGATGACCATGATCATTATGGATAGACTTAGCTGCTGGGATGCAATAAGCCATTCAGCAAATTAAACACACTTTGAGGTTCAGGAAATAGATCCCAAGATTGTAGAAAGGCCATAGGTTAGGATTTATTACACTAATTCAAGAGGAAATTAAAGGTGTGTAAAGAAACAGTTGGTCCCTCGCCTGAGAATGACAAAGTAGGAAAATGTTGCAGAAATATCTATACGGTGCACAAGGTTATTTGTGCCATCTGTTGGCAATTCACATGATTCCTTGAAGAGGCATAGCAATCTGGGACCAAGTTGCATTTGCAGGGATGAACTTTTAATTCAACCAGTAGCACTCAAAACAGAATATCATTATTGGTAACCTAATTCACCTGGACTGCAGGTTTGCTTCACTTACAAAGTATACTCAGCCATGAGACCAGTCTGTACACCATAATCACCACTAAAAAAATGAAGACAAATTGTAAGGATGTGTAACTTCCAAATTTCTGTTATAAACTGGCCCAAATTAATTTGGTCTGTCAAAATTATAAGATTCTTTCTGGTAAATATCCAAGCCCCCAATGATTACTAGGCTCACTACCAGGTGGCTAAGGCACACGAACTTATAAACACATATAAACATTTACTATCAAACAAGCACAAAGGCTATCCTGTGATATCCTCATTCTTTGTCATTGTAGACAATCACAAGCACTTTTCATGAAAATTTTATTCCAAAGCAAATGTGACAGTATTTTGACAGGAGGTCCAGCTAAACTTGTAGTCAGATCAAATGCCAGCATCTTCTATTAATTTGGGGAACACTAGACCACATGAGTTCTAAATTTATTTTGAGATGCCACCCCAAAAGCTGCAATATTTCTAACTAACCACGTATCTGGTCATTACTCATTTCACTAATGTAAATATTATTTCTAATACCTCTTACGCTAATTAAAAACTGTTTAGTGCAGTGCTTCTCAAATTAAATGTTTACAAAATCCTTTGGGGGTCTTGTGAAAATGCAGACTCATTAGGTCTGGCTTGGGGGCCTGAAATTCTGCATTTCTAACACACTTGTAGGTGATGCTAATGCTTCCTGGTCTCTGGATCATACTTTAAGTAGCAAGGGGCCAGTGGAGAGTTAGATGTTTGTATTGAAGTAACTGCTTTTAAGCCCCCTCTGAGGTGTGGACTTCTGATTGGGATCTTTAAAATGCTCCCTAACCACCTCTGGAGTGTGTATTTCAATAGGATATGTCAAATGTTAAGCAATTATTTTGGTATAAACTTATTTTTCACATGTGTATTATACAGCTTTTGCTGATGTATTCTAAAGTACAGACAATATAATAGTCAACCCAAATGACATGGAATTAACAAATAAAGTGTCCACTTGGCTCCACTTTCTCAGGACAACTTGTGAATTTCCAATTCAGAGCAAAATAATTAGTCATCTCTTAGCCCAGTTCCTTCAGACATGCCATGTATAAGTATTAGATGGTATGCTGTATGTTTTTTGTCATTGTGGTTTTTTTCATGGGGAAAGATAAGGCCACTGGATGAAATTTTATAATGAACTGTATTGATTAACAGGCTTGCAACTAACAGCAATGTTCCTACTCACTGCCACTGAAACTATATATTAATTGACAACGTTAGGCATCCATCAAAATTAAACACAATAAGCTCCTTTAATATTAACGTGCATAATTTATACCACTTCCACCTAATCAAATTAGATGAGTTCTTATCCTAGCCATCTAAAGATTAATACACATGCTTATTCATTATAATCTCAAATCTTAAAATATTGGTGCTTTGGGTTTTTGGTAAGCAAATACATTAAGATCTTTTTGTGCCATCTGCCATTACGCATGTAATAGGGTGTGTGTGCGTGTGCACACATGCGTGTGTATGTGTGTGTATATATATTACGTTTATTAGACAATCTGAATCAGTTCAATGACAATGGACACAGATTTTAAAGATACCAGGAAATAGGCTTCACAGATGTGTGAGTACTTGGATATGGGAGGAACAGCCACCCCTTGTAGTTTGCTCTAATGGTTGACTTAAAATCTAATATTTCCAACATAATTCTCCTTAAATTCTCTTTTCTGAATTTTTTTGGGTTCTCTAGAAGGTATTAATTTTTCAAGAAATAATCTTAACAGATAAATCACACTGCCAGAGTCACTATAATAGCCTACTTTTACATCTGCCATGCAGGATGTTGGAATTGTCCTAGGATTCAACTTCAGTATAAACTTCCATATACTGAGAGAAAACTTTGAAGAAAAAATATGGCTATTGTTAATCCCCCAGCAGACCATTTAATATTGTGTTAGGCTGCATGTAATTGCAACCTTACCGCTATGAATAAACCAAAGAAGGATTACAGGGTTACCAAATTCCAGAGGGCCTCATTCATATTGTAGCCCTTAGAATTGTACTACAGCCCTTAGAACCAGGCTCCCTGTACCTAGAATGTGGATGGAGCCCCTGCAATGTGGTGATGCTGAGAAAAGCAGGCAGTCAAGGCTGGTATGTCTGCTGTCTGCTCTCTGCTGAATTCTATTTTCCTGCTCTGCCCTCTTTAGCACATGCTTTTCTCCTGATCGCAAGGTGATCCCTTCAACCCCCGAAGCTGTGTCCACATTCTTGACAGGAATACAATAGAAAGGCAATAGACAACTTTCTCCCTAAAGCCTTTAACTTTGGTGTGGGGGGAGAGACAACCAGTTCAGGAATGTTTGCCTGTATTTCCTGGCTAGAACTGAGTTCCATTGCTCCTGTAGCTGCAACGACATCTGGAAAAATGAGAATGGGATTGCCCAGAGAAAATCAGTATCCTATCAGTAAAGAACAAGGGACTAGAGATACCAGCTAGCAACTGGCAGTTTTCACCATACTCAGTAACATGAATTCAGATATTGTCTCAAGAGACTGAAGATTAAGAGGGCCTGAAAAACATACAGTCCCCCAATAAACACACTCTAGAATGCCTGATTTGTCCTATATCATCTTATATGTTTTATATATTTATTTTATATATAGAGAGAGAGATATATCTTTCCCATGTGAAAATAAGTTTACTGTAGGCAGGGATTTTCGTCTCTTTGGATAAATTCTGTATTTCCCAATGCTTAAAATAGTGACTAGTACAAAGTTAGGTATGTAATATTTGTCACATGGTAAATGAATAGTCATACCAGCCAGGGAATTAGTAGATCTGATGCAACCTGGGAATTTTAATAAGGAAGGAGATAAATACATGCTGCTGAGATGTTGTCAGCATTTACTTTCTTGTGAAACTCTGGAACTTTAAAAAGAAACTGTCAAAAAACGGATCCATGGATTAGTTGCAAGGTATCACAGATAACACTAAAAAGTTCTTCAGAGATTCCGTAGTACAAAAAAAAAATCGAGTGGTAGAGCTAAAAACAACATAACATTTCCTACAATCCATGGAGCTTAGAGCAGTTCTTTCTAACAGGAGAGCTCCAGAAAAAAAAAAAAAATACAGATTTAGAAATTGCCACTAGGAGGACATACTGAGAGATCCTACCTTTCCAAAGATGACATTAGGAGAAACAGATGTCCTCCTGCCAAGAAGACATTTAGATTTGGAGATTTATGCAGTTCTCTGCCATCCCCAAGTGATCACTGTCACAGGAGAACATCACTTCTTATTTTCTACTTGCTATGAATCGAGAGACATTAGGGATTGATATCCATTATTTACTTTGCTGAAAAGAGAGAATATCACTTTTTCACTGGCAAAAATGGTCTTAGGGTCAGTGAAGCCAGGTGAGGAAAGGCTTCAAAAGGGAAAAGGAAATTAAAAACACAAGATGAGGATTCCTTGTATAGAAAGATGCACAATAGCCATGTGACCCTCAGTTTCATAGCACAGAAAGTCCAGGCTAGTGATTGAAGAAGTGAAGAAACAGTATACCAGCTACTTTTGGGTGGAATGTGAGATCTGGCACCCTAAAGATCTACCAGGTGAAAATGATTGATATCAAAATCTTCAGTAATATAAATGAATGATCTATTAATTATTCATAATCAAGACTAATTTCATCTTTTTAAATTTTCGTAAGGGAATTGCCTTAAAGTAATATGGGTTACAAGGGTAAAACAATAAAATTAAAATATCTATATTCATAGTATAGATAAGTCAATTGAAAATGCTATATAGATACTCTAGGATCTCACCTGAGTTGATATTTTAGAGATTTATATATATGTTATTATATATAAACACATATTAATATATTAATTAATATATATTTATTAGAATAAATTCTATATTTGTTAAATTCCATTTAAAATGGTTTGTGCAATTTTACTGACCTAATAAAATATTATTAGATAATGCTCTATAAAATCAGGATATATATCTAAGATGCACTTGGGTTCAAGATGGTTCACAAAAGATATCAGATGCCAGTTTTCCTCAAAAATAAGAAGCAAAATTAAGAGTAAATAATCATAACTCAACTAGATCATCAAGGAGAGAATACTAGAAGCCAGCAGAGAACTCACAGGATAAAAACTGAAGCACAGAAAAATAAGGAAGTTAAGTAGTCCACTCAGCCAGCAGATATCAGCTAGGAGTCTGGAGGGACTTGGTAGTGCATGGAAAGTATAAGCAGAACATTTTGGTGGCTTCTTACCTTTGTATTTTTCTTTAGATATCCCTCTTTGATGATGATACGATCTTATATGTAGAAAACCCCAAAGATTCCACCATAAGACTACTGGAATTTATAGAAAAATTTTTTCAACATTGTTAAAATGTCTATTCTACCCAAAATGAGCTACAGATTCAATGCAATCCCTATTAAAATACCAACTCATTTTTCACAGATCTAGAAAAAATAATTCTGCACTTCATATGGAACCAGAAAATGACCCCATATAGCAAAAGCAATCTTAAGCAAAAAGAACAAATTGGGAGGCATCAATTTACCAGACTTCAAGCTATACTACAAGCCTGCAGTAACTAAAACAGCATGTTATCAACAAAATTGATAAACTGCTGGCTATACCAACCATGAAAAGGAAGAAAAGATCCAAAGAAACATAATCAGAAATGAAAAAGGAGAAATTACAACTGACACAACAGAAATACAAAAAGACCATCAGAAACTACTATGAACAATGCTACACTCACAAGCTAGAAAACCTAGAAGAAATGGATTAATTCTTGGAATAATACAACCTCCCAAGACTGAACCAGGAAGAAATAGATATCCTGAAGAGACCAATAGTGAGCAGTGAGATTGAATCAGTAATAAAAGAATATCCCCTGCAGCTCCCAAAAAAGGTCCAGGACAAAATTCACAGCTGAATTATACAAAATGTACAAAGAAAAACTGGTACCAACCTCCTGAAATTGTTCCAAAAAATTTAAGAGTGAATCCTCCCTAACCCATTCTATGAAGCCAGTATCACCCTGATACCAAAAACGGACAACAACACAACAAAAGAGAAAACTATAGACCAATATCACTGATGAAGATAGATGCAAGAATTTTCAACAAAATACTTCAAACTAAATCAAACTGTATGTCAAAATGATAATACAACATGATCAAGTAGGTTCTATTCCAGAGATGCAAAGATCATTCAACTTAGGCAAATCAATAAATGTGATCTATCACAAAAACAGAATTAAAAACAAAAAGCATACAATCATATCAATAGATGCAGAAAAAGCCTTGACAAAATTCAGCATCTCTCCATGATAAAATTTTCAATAAACTAGGCATAGAAGGAACATAACCCAAAATAATAAAGGCCATATATTAATATGACAAACCCACAACCAATACCATAATTTCTGTGGGAAAGTTGAAAGCAATCCTTCTAAGAACTGGAACAAGACAAGAATGCCCACTTTCACCACTTCTATTCAGCATAGTACTAGAAGTCCTATCCAGAGCAATTAGACAAGAGAAAGAAATAAAAGGCATCCAAATTGGAAAAGAATTAAATTATCTCTGTTTGCTGATGATATGATCTCATACCTAGAAAACCCCTGGAACACTCCTCCAAAACAATCTCTTAGATTTGATAAATGAATTCAGAAAATTATCAGAATACACCAATAACAGTCAAGCTTAAAACCAAATCAAGAGGGCAATTCCATTTACAACAGCTCCAACAAAAATGAAATACCTAGGAATATGTTTAACCAAGGAGGTAAGATATCTCTTTCTACAAGGAAAACTACAAAACACTGATGAAAGAAGTCTTAGATGACACAAACAAATAAACATATCATCATGGATTAGAAGAATTGGTATCATTAAAATGACCATACTGCCAAGGCAATCTATAGGTTCAATGCAATCACTACCAAAATATCAATGTCATTCTTCACATAATTAGAAAAAACAATACTAAAATTCATATAGAACCAAAAAAGAGCCTGAATAGCCAAAGCAAACCTAAGTAAAAAGGACAAAGATGGAGGTATTCCATTACTTGACCTCAAATTATACTACAAGGCTGTAATAAAACATCATGGTACTGATATAAAAATAGACACATAGATCAATGGAACAGAATAGAAAATCCATAAATAAAGCCGCATATCTATAGCCAACTCATCTTTGACAAAATCAATCAAAACATTCACTGGAGAAAAGACACCCTTTTCAATATATGGTACTGGGAAAATTGAATTACCATATGCAGAAGAATGAAATTGGACCCCTATCTCTGACCATATACAGAAATCAATTCAAGATGGATGAAAGACTTGAGTGTAGGACTTGAAACTATAAAAATACTAGAATAAAACCTAGGGGAAGCTCTTATGGACATTGGTCTAGATAAAGAATCCATGACTAAGACCTCAAAAGCACAAGCAGCAAAAACAAAACTAGACAAACAGGACTTAACCTAAAAAGCTTCTGTGCAGCAAAACAAATAATAAACAGCATGAGCAAACAAACTGAAAAATGAAAGAAAATATCATAAACTATACATCTGATGGGGGGACTGATATCTAGAATTTACAAGAAACTCAAACAACTCAACAACAACAAAAAAACAAATAACCCCTTTAAAAAGTGAGAAAAGAACATGAATAGCCATTTTCAAAAGACAGACAGACAAATGGTCAAAAAGCATATGAAAAAAGGCTCAACATCGCTAATCACCAGAAAAGTGCAAATTAAAACCACAATGAGATATCATCTCACACTATTCAGAATGCTTATTATTAAAAAGTCAAACAATAACAGATGTGGCCAGGCTTCAGAGAAAAGGAAACACCAATACACTGTTGGTAAGAGTGTCAATTAGTCTCAGTTTGTGGTGTCTAAGAAAATAAATTTAAACAAACAAAAAAAAAGAGTGTAAATTAGTACAACCTCTACTGAAAGCAGTGTGAAGATTCTTCAAAGAACTAAAAATAGAACTACCAGCAATCCCACCACCCAAAAGAAAAGAAATTATTATATCAAAAAAATACCTGCACTCGTATGCTTATTATAGCACTATTTACAAGAACAAAGATTTGGAATCAACCTTAGTGTCCATCAACAGATGAATGCATAAAGAAAATTGTATGAGATATATATACATACACACACATACACACACACTCATATTCAATGTAATACTATTTACCCACAAAAAAGAATGAAATTATGTCTTTTGCAGCAACATGGATGGAACTGGAAGCCACTATCTTAAGTAAAACAACTCAGAAACAGAACATCAAATACTGCATGTACTCCCCTACACGTGGATGCTTAATAATGTGTGCACATGGACATAGAGTGTGGAATAGTAGACATTGGAGACTCAGAAGGGTGGAAGAATGGGAGAGGACGAGGGATAAGAAATTACTTAATGGGTACAGTGTATATTATTCAGGTGATGGTTATACCAAAGGCCCAGACTTCATTACTACACAACATATCCACATAATAAAATTGCGCTTGTACCCCTTAAACTTATACACATAAAAAAAATCAAATAAAATGCACTGAACATTTTCTCAACAGACAGGCAAGATGCATGTTTTCTGCTTCTAGGCAATCAGAAATTGAAAAAAAAGTAAAATTTTACACATAAAAGCATAGAGGTCAACATTGTAGAAATAAAATCAGATATAGATATAAGACATAAATATAAAATTAGAGAGATGGCATTTTGCAATTTGAAGCATCTTAGTCTCAGAGAAAACCATGTTCAAATCCCTAATATACCATTTACTCACTGTGTGACCGCTGGCAATGTATTACCAGTTCCTGAATCTTCCAGTTTCCTGTTCTATAAAATGAATATCTGAATATTTTTTTCTAGTGCTAAGCAATTTAGTGGGAAAAAATCAACCAAATGTGCTAAGCATACCGCCATTTCTTGATAATTGTTTGTCAATTGTAAAATCAAATGTTTATGAAAGTTGAGGCAAGAGAGTAACACAAAGCCATTCTGGCTAGCTTTTTCTGTGTAGGAATAGGAAACTCCCTATGTATGAGACTTTATGGGCAAGGAAAACCCTCCTTCCTGGAATTATTCCCCCTTCTGGCCCTGTTAAGGCTTAGAAATTCTAATAGCCTGATTTAACTTGAATTAAGGCAATCAAACCTCATTTTAAAATTCATATTTGGTATCTGTGATAGGCAAAATATTGGTCTCCAAAGACATCCACATCCTAATCTCCAGAACTTGTGAATATTTTACCTTACAAGGCAAAAGGGACTATGCAGATATAATTAAATTAAGGACCTTGAGATGGGAAGATTATCCTGGATGATCCAGTTGGGACTAATATATTCCTTACAATTGAAGAACATTTCCAGGCTGGGTCAGAAAAATCAGACAGAAGAAGGAAAGATTGAAAGCATCGATGTGCTCAACCTGCCATTGCTGGTTTTGAAGGAGGACGAGGGCAAATGCAGGCAGCCTCAATGAGCTAGGAATAACCCTCAGCTGGTAGCCAGCAAGAAAGCAGAGCTCTTAGTCCTGTAACAACAGGAATTGAAATCTAACAACCGGAATAAATAGAAAATAGATAATCCCCTAGAGCTTCCAGGAAGGACCACAGCCTTGCCAATACCCTGATTTTAGCCCAGTGAGATCCAAGTCAGATTTCTGACCTAGGAAACTATAAAATAATAAAATTTGTGTTAGTTATGCTGTACATAGTAAGGAATTTGGCTCCATCCAAAGAGAAGTCTGGTCTTTGTTCTCCATTATTAAGTGGTGATATCTAGTTACCTGGAATGTTTTGCTTGATAAGAGTGCCTTTGTTTGCCAGGGGGCTTTGGCCACTTGACAGTCTAACAATGTGATTTATAACATGGGCTTTGGACAATGCTGTATCAGCAGAGGAAATAGAGACTAAAGAGGTTAGCTCAACTCAGAGAGAGGCTGAAGACTAAAAGTCAGCCACATGGGCAGCATGCACTACACCCCAATAAAAAATCTGAACATCAAAGGTTTGGGTGAGCTTCCCTGATTGACAATGTTTTGTGAATATTGTCACACATAATGGCCTGGTGGAAGTAACACCATCCATGACTCCACTGGGAGAGGACGACCAGAAGCTTTGTGTTGGACCTCTCCCACCCAGACTCTGCCCCATACATCTCATCTCTTTCTTTGGCTAATATTAAATTGTGTTCTTTTCCTTTAATAAATCAATAATATCATAGCTATAAATGAGTTCTAAAGAATGATCCAACCTGAGTTGGATAAGTGAGTCATTCTAAAGAATGATCCAACCTGAGTAGTCTTTGTTGGAACTTCATGAACATGAAAGCTTCTGTTCATGTATTTTGTCCACTTTTTAATGGGATTGTTTGGTATTTTCTTGTTGATTTGCTTGAATTCTTTGGAGATATCTGGTTATTGTATGTATAGCATACAAATATTTTATCCCATTCTGTAGGTTGTCTATTTGCTCTATTGATTGTTTCCTTGGCTGTGCAAAAGCTTTTTAATTTAATCAAGTCCCATTTATTTATTTTTTTTGCTGCTGTGATTGCCCTTGGGATTTTCTTCATAAATTCTTTGCCCAGGCAGATATCTAGAAGAGTTTTTCCAACATTTTCTTCTAGAATTCCTATGGTTTCATGTCTTAGATTTAAGTCTGTTATCCATCTTGAATTAATTTTTGTGAGTGGTGCAAGATATGGATCCTCTTTTGATTACGATAGCCTTGTAGTATAGCTTAAAGTCAGGTAAAACGATGCCTCCAGATTTGCTCCTTTTGCTTAAGGTTGCTTTGGTTATTCAGGCTCTTTTCTGGTTCCAAACAAAGTGTAGAATCATTTTTTCTATATCTGTGAAAAATGAAATTGGTATTTTGATGGGGATTGCATTGAATTTATTAATCACTTTGGGTAGTATGGACATTTGAATGATGTTGATTCTGCCAATCCATAAGCATGATGTGTTTTTCCATTTGTTTACATCATCTGCAATTTCCTTCCTCAGTGATTCATAGTTCTCTTTGTAGAGATCTTTCACCTCCTTGGTTAAGTATATTCCTCGATATTTTATTTTATTTGTAGCTATTCTGAAAGGTATTGAGTCTTTGATTTGATTCTCAGCTTAACTGTTGTTGGCATATAGTAATGCTACTGATTTGTGTACAATGATTTTGTAGCCTGAGACTTTGCTAAATTTATTTCTCAATTACAGGAGTCTCTTGGAGGAATCTTTGGGGTTTTCTAGATATAAGATCATATCATCAGCAAAGAGCCATAGTTTGACCTCCTCTTTTCCCATTTGCATACCCTTAATTTCCTTCTCTTGCCTGATTGCTTTGGCTGGGACTTCCAGCACTGTGTTGAATAGAAGTGGTGACAGTGGGCATCCTTGCTCGTTCCATTCCTGAGTGGAAATGCTTTCAACTTTTTCCCATTCAGAATATAGACTAATGGCCAATAAACATATAAAAAATGCTCAACATCACTAATCATCAGGGAAGTGCAAATCAAAACCACAATGAGATATCACCTAACTCCAGTGAGAATGACTTTTATCAAAAAGCCCCAAAATAATAGATGCTGGTGTGGATGCGAAGAGAAAGGAACACTTATGCACTGTTGGTGGGACTGCAAACTAGTGCAATCTTCATGGAAAATAGTATGGAGATTTCTAAAAGAACTAAAAGTAAACCTACCATTTGTTATAGCAATCCCACTACTGGGTGTTTACCAAAAGGAAAAAGGTCATTTTATCAAAAAGACACTTGCACTAGTATGGTTACTGCAGCACAGTTCACAATCACAAAGATATGGAATCAACCCAAGTGCCCATTCATTCATGAGTGTATTAATAAAATGTGGTATATGTATACTATGGAGTACTACTCAGCCATAAAAAAATGAATTAATACCTTTTGCAACAATCTGGATGGAACTGGAGACCATACTCCTAAGTGAACTTCTATTCTTTTGCAAGAATAGAAAAACAAACACCACAAGTACTCATCATTAAATTGGAACTAACCGATCAGCACTCATGTGCACAGATGAAAGTAAAACTCAATGGAAATCATGCAGGTGGGAGTGGGGAAGAGGGGATGGGTGAAATCATACCTAATGGGTACAATGTATACTGTTTGGGTAATGGGCACACTTAAAACTTTCACTCAAGCAGTACAAAAGCAATCCATGTAACTAAAACATTTGTACCCCCATAATACTCTGAAATAAAAAATAAATAAATAAATAAAAATTACATTAAATAAGAATAAAAAAAGAAAAGAGGAATTCACCAAATTCATATAGGTATTGCAGGCACAGTCCAATGTCAAATTCTTAGTTTGGCTTTATAGCCTAGAGGAACTTTTAAAAGTGGAGTTCACAATTCCTTATGAAATTTCCAGCAAAGCCAATTTTAAAGAGCCTATATCTCCAATCACTATTCTTGTTACATTTTATGGAAGTAATCAAGACAAGTACGACACTATAACTTATTTTATAAGTAAATTGGTCTTGCTAAAATTTATCTTTGATTTAGAAATGGATAAATAGAGAAAGAAAAATTATGTTTCAGAAGAAAACTATAGTACAACTATTACTAGATTCTGGCCGTGTCCAATGTTTTTGAATTTTTATTATGTTCCTCCAATTTGAACTAAATCCTATATTATTCCCTGGCTACAAGAAGTTTCTAAAGATGGAGTAGGTTTTAATTTTTTCATGATGTTTTTAATTAACTCCCCAATGGAATAATTTTTTATTCTCACATACAAATTTTCTTCTTAATTATAACCTTCATGTACCTGAAAAAAATAAAATAAAATAATAAACCCTAAGTCATGGTTACCCATGCATTTGCAGGCAGCTGATCTGAAACAAGGGTGATCCCAGGAACCTCTAAACTTGTGTCTGGTTTCTGAAGTGAGCGCAGTCTTTTGGGGATGTTCCCTCAGACTATGCAGTTTGGCTAGCTCGGTGCAAGCCACCAAATTTTGTAGTAATTTGTCACAGCAACAATACAAAACTAATACCCAATGGTATTAACTAATAATAACTAATAATGATAAAACTAATAACAATAAAACAAGAACCCTAGGTGCAAATTGTTCAGTGGGTGTGTCCCTCCTTAAGAGGAAGAAGTTGGATGGTGAGTATTGATGGGGAATGGTGACTGGGGAAGAGCAAAGTGGCCACCTGAGTAGAGAAGTGAAGTGGAGATGTTCATCCTCAGGTAGGACACAATGCAGTAGGAGGAACCATCCTGAGAGTATTTGCTCAGGGAACAGAAAGGCCTAATGGACAATGCCCCATTATATTAGCCATTTGGGAGTTTCTGCAGGCCAGCATAGAGTATTTCCATCCCAGGTTGCAAGTAGAGCCTAAGAAATGTCTCTTGAGTGAAATTACTAGTGAATAAGCCTCAATCCTGAAACAACAAAAGTAGCCAGTGCAACCTCTTTGTGGAGATTCACTAAGAAAAATTAAAAAATAAAAATAAGGGGTTTGTTTTCTGTTGTATGGTCTCTTACATTATCCTCAACTAAATTTATTCTGCATTCATCCTAGACCCCAGGGTGCTCACCTTTGGAGCCTATGGAAGCCTTAGGCAAAACCCAGTGTAAATCATGCAACATGGCTCCTCTGAGTTGCTATACATGCAGAACCTCTGAAGAGTTTTGTTTCCACCTTATTGATCCATATGAAAATATTTCAAGCAGTCACACGTGCAAATGCTTCTTCCAAATTCCCCAGTGGATGAGTTGAGTATTGACACAAGGTGCAAAGAGCAAAAGGCAAACTTCAAACATATTGAGAAAAAGTAGCTTCCAGTCAAGGAGGAAGGATCACCAGGTTCACTCAGGAGTGCTAACAACTTCTAGCACTCCAGCACTTCTCGCACTCCAGAACAACCTTACTTCACTGGCTTCTGATATAGTCTCTTACCCATGCCACATTCTGTGACTCCAGAGGACAGAGACCCTTGACTCCAGTTCTTGAATGAGGGATCCTGCTTTATCACTCCCAAGGTTTTTTTATGCCCATTCCTTTAAAGTGATTGGCATCTGCTCACAAAATCAGTATCAGTTATGAAAATCAGGGTGAACACAATGCTAGCCGTCACATGAATCATGCTAGCCAAATTTAGAGTTGACAGCTTAACCTAACCAATAACAACAGCTTAACTCCAACAACTGCCAAAGAAGAGAAAAGTGATCTCTTAGGATTGGAGAGAGCAAATCGAGTAAGACTTTGGGTTTGAGGCAGTCATGTCCACCTCTTCTATGATATTTAATTGGTTTCTACAGAGACTATACCTGGTATATTATTTAATACTTTGACTTTCATCTGATTAAAATGAGTGACAGTTGGGCAAGCATCAGACTCAGCATCCCACCAAGTGACACATGATAAAGTGACTATAAGGGAAGTAAAATATGGGTATTTGAATGTGCAGTTATGAATGGGGAAATAGGTTGGACATGAGGTTATTCAACTTCAGACTCAGTCTGGCCTGCTGTGGGAGCAATTCCTTGACTTTGGAATCTCCATCCTGGATCATGAGGCTGTGCCAGAAGGGCACATGCTTGACTGTCATCAAGGAAGATGAAATAGGTTTATGTCATCCAGACCTTCCCATTCTGTCACTTTTCTGGGACCAAGGAAAGGGAAATATTATGCAAAGGAATTTTGGGGGCAATTGAACCTTTCTGGCCGAATAGGTGGCATTACTAAAAAAGTGTCAAATCTCAGTTGACCAGGGATCTCCATACATCAAGCCAGGTTCTGCTTTTTCCTCTGAAGGGAGGAGGTAAAATAATTTGCAAAAACCAGGTCCAGCATGTTGTCTGCTGGTTTTCTAAGACTACTAGTTAAGCAAGAGAATCTCCATATATTTTATTATATAAAAGCTATTGACATTTTCATTAGAAGTTTCTCACAGATTTAAAAAAAAAAGGCCCAACTCCCAAATTCCCCCAGAGGTCTTGTCTAGACAGATGTCTATGTCACCTCCCAAAAAATGGACCAAAGTAGGGAGAGGTTGTACATGGTACATTTCCATCATCCCCTCTCCTATACCCACAACTGACTATACAGTAGAGTACACCCGTTTTTACAGTCCTTCCATAAACAGTACTTTGTCCTCTTTTTTTACCCTTCCTAAGATCCAAGAGCAAAATTAAAGATCTGAGTGAGCAACTAACTCACCATATTGTTTTCAGTTTCAGCTGTGGCTATCTAGGCTACTTTGGGAGTTCCTCTGACTCCTTTAAGAATGATGGCTAGAAGAGCTAATGCCCTTTCTAAATAGAGCCTCACAAATTTCCACAGCTGTTGCAGTCACTTGTTATCTGATAAAACTTAAGATCTGCCATTGCATGCATAAGAGCCTGGCATATAACACAAATGCAATAAATATTGAATAATTCAGTCTGCTGTTCTGGCTTTCCCATTTTACCACCTGGTTGTTTATTTAGAAATAACTTATGGTGTGATGGTTAAGAGTTCATCCTTTGGGAGCCAAACAACCTGGATTGGAATCTCCTCTCTTTAACATAATATCTGTGTGATCTTGGGCAAATTACTTAATGAGATGATAATATTGTCCTCATATGGTCACCACAAGAGTTAAATGAGTTGATACGACTAAAGTATTTTAAAATAGTGGCTGGCACACAGTAAACATTCAGTAAGGGTTAGCTAGCTCATTTAGCTAAACTTTCCCACAACTCTGTGATCATGGAAAAACAAAGGACACGATGGTGATTTGCACAGAGCTGTGTTCAAAATGAGCAAGTCTAGAGCAGAAGGCCCTGGAAGATTCTGCAATTCAGGAAGACAGTCAACCAGAATGAGGAAGTTCACTATGACAAAAAGGAGCAGGCAGGTCCAGAGTCTCAGGTGGAAAGAAATCAGAGACCAGGAGGTTAGAGAGTCTGCAAGGGCAGCGGCCATGTACAGTGTGTGGAGAATGCCTAGTCCCAAGACAGATTTGGCTCGCTGTCTGTTCCACATTGCCTTTCCCTTCCAGGAGTAGACAGTTCCAGAAAGTCAGGCAATAACAAAGCCCAGCCCTGTGGAGGCAATGAAGTAGATTCACCTCATCTCATGCTGACAAAGCAGGAGTTCATGCAGCTCACACATCCCCTGGGCTACCCCCGCTACAAGCAGATCCGTGACTATCTCGATCTGCTACATCATGTCATACACTTATTTTTTAGCCTCCAGGGTTACAGGTCATCACTCTAGGCAGCGTATGAGCTGTGAGAAACGCAATAGGGAATGGCAATTCTTGCACTCTTACTTCTGTGCCTAACTCATTTTCTCCTCATGAAACATTCAAAGCACTTAAAATTATTATGTTATGCTTGGGTCATAATGTTGTTAAAGCTCATAAAAATCATTTCAGTGTTAATTCCCCTGACTCAATTTTCTTAAATATTCCTCCTCAGAAGTTGTATATAATTTAACCAGAAAAGGTCTTTTTTTTTTTCTTGAAAGCAACTGGAGTAATCACACAATAAATGAAGTAAGGAAAATAAAATAACTGCTAGGCGAGTACCGGATTTGGAGTTGGGAAGCTGAGCTCTTTGTTATAAAATGACCATTTTACCCAGGCTTTGCTCCCAGGCATACTCTCTCCATCCCCACCATGAGCTGAGAGGTACCACATACAATCAAATAAAATTACCATTTTTTATTGTTTCTTATTGCCGCCACTGACTAACCAATTCAGAAAGAGTAAAAGTCATGCTGAAGGCAGCTCAGGCAGAATATACCAAAGCAACAACACTTCAGCTCTCTTCAGAGTTCACGTCTCTCACAAAAAGAGCTGCTTATGGTGCCTGACAACTTGGAGAAGTCAGGGATAGTCAGGAACCAAGCTGAAAGCCTCTGGCCACACTACCTGAGGAGAGAGAAATGGAGCTGGAGCCTGAGGTGCTGCTTCAGGGGTCCCAAGAGAGCGTGGAGCCAGTGAGAGCAACTGGCTGGAGCTAGACCAGAGGCTGCAGTGACTGCAGGAGGAGCAGAGGCAGAGTACAGATTATAATTTTCTGAAGATAAGGTCTTTGCACATTCATCAAGATTTAAAAAAAAAAAAAAAAAAAAACACCATGACTAAAAAAGGATTAAGTCATTGCCCCAGAGGTCAAGAATGAGGATATCCTAAGACAACATTTAATGATCTAAATGGAACCCTCGGGGAGCTCTGGGATGAGCTATTGAATTCTCCTTTGTGACAGGGACACCATTGAATAGGAGACTATTAAGACACTAGGTGACAGCTAGGAGTCACAGAGCATGAAGTTAACACTGTAGAGGACCTAGTCAGAGAAGGTGTGACTGTCATTCTTGGTGGTGTGAGGAAACAGAATGAGAAACTGTGGACCTTTACCAAAAAGGCTTCCCACATTCAGTTACATGGGTTACCCAAAGTGCCTCTACTGGTGGATGCAACTTGTTGATCTGCTCAGCTTTATGACTCAATTCTTAACATGACGAAAGACTATATTTTTAACCATAAATCAGTGGCATCTCACCCCCCAAGGCACATATAAGAAATAATAAAGAAAACTGGAGGCATCATGGCATGATACTGTAAGGTAGATGATGACTTTACAGCTCGAGATTATAGACTCTAGTTCTATAAATGTACTTCAAATTCTGAGGACGTGTAAGTAGGCTCTGAAACTGAATTCATAGCATTGCACATAGATACTGATGTTGATTAGCAGTCAGAGTCTGCACCAGAGCACACAGGATCAGCCGTCATGAGTGGAGTCCTTGGAGCATCCCCCAGATAGGTCATTCTATATGGGTGTCTCATGAGTGGACAGCAGGCCTTGAGGGGTACAGTCTGGGCAACAGAAGAAACATGTCACTCCACAATGATTCTGAATCCTACTCCAGCACTCCAACTTATTTCTATGGGCAGACATTAACATTTAGAGTTGAAACCAAGAGACAACTGGACAAAAGAGACAGTATAAGAGTGGATGCAGAAACAGAATAAATATGAGTCTGCAGAAAGATCAAGCAGTGTACATTTGGTACAAATGGTGCTGTTTTTGTAAAGAGCAAGAAATGACTAATCAGTCGCCCACAGTTTTTCCTGGGCAAGAGGATGAATAGAGTTGTCACATTTGACATTAAAACTGTGAGACAAGAAACCACAAATAACAACAAAGGCAGACATTTCAAGCTTCCAGAAACTATAAGCTTGAATAAAAAAGAAGTGGTTGTTGATTGGTTACTTGAACAATCATGTGGTTCTCTTTACTTTGTATGCTCATTTTTCTACCTTGGCTAGAAAGTGTTAGTGTTTTAGATTTTTGGATGACTATCTTTGGTTTGGAAGGTTTTACACAGCCAGCTGTTCTCAAGCCAGCTTAGTTGTCATTGATAAAAATAGTTGGATTCATCTCTGAGGCAATTGGAAATGAAAAGAGTTTATTGGATTCATTTTAGAATATTTCAGCAATAAGATACTTGAATCATGTGGATAAAACCTAATATAATCAATTTTATTTTTAGCATACTGTTAATTAAAATATCATATAACAACAAAAATCAAACTGGCCTTAAGTATACGAGTACATAAAGTCTTATACCTTTCTACTATATTTTTTAATGGTTATTGGAACATAAAAACTTAATATGACAGAATTTTATTAAATTTCCATTTTTTTAAGGATCCAGGGACATGCAAAGCTTTAAAATAAAATAACAGAAATAGATTTATAAAAGCCAGAGTTCTAAAAATACTTTCAATATGTGCTTTCTATATGAGTGTGTTGAACATGCTTTCTATATCCAGGTGTTTTGTAAGTAGTGTTGAGTTTTATCTTATGTCCAATAATCTTTATGTTTCTAAAACATAATTTATAAATTTTTTGATGCCTGAGCAAATGTTTACAATAATCAAAGTATTTTCTATTGCTATTTCTTTGCAATTCAATTCCAGATAGGTTAAAGGATTTTTACAGGGCAAAATTACTTACAAAAGAAGTATGAGCAGTAGAGTTAGCCATCTCACATATATGTAATATGCATATATGCATACCCAGCCACAATGATATGCTTGTACTATTTGTAGGACATAATTCACAGTCTGGTTTAATGTCAGTTTAACAAATGGTATTTTAGTGGACCAAGCAAACAGAGTAAATACTTGATCTGTTCTTTTTAAACTTAAATTTGTGTAAAACATTTAAAGGATTTATTTTGTGTATAAAAATAGTGTTTTCAATTTCTATAAAACCCTACAGATTTTTCTTTTCAATGTGAATTTTTTTTTTTCATTTTTTACCAGTAGAAAACTATTTGGGAAAGTAAATTGGATTTTTTTTGTAAGATAATATGAGTATTTAAATTCCCTGATAGACAATCATAACTTTTTCCTTTGCCTTTTTACAAATAAATAAGTAGCCTTTCATTTAGTCAATGATTGTTAAGAAGATGTGCTAGAATATAAATGCCTTATCCAGCTATCTGAAAAAAGAAAATAAAAAACTAAAATTCACAAAAAAGCCACTTAACACATACAATACCCAGCTCCCAGCTCTGCTCTGTCTCTCTGACCTCTATCATTTGCTTTCTCTCTTTTTCTCTCTCCCCTCCCCTCTGCCTTTTATCCACACCAGACATGGGTTGCTTTCAAGTTATGACCTCATCTATCCATGCTAAAGGGTATTACCATCTACATTTATAGTGAAGTATTAAAGTGATTCACAGCCTTAGGCAAGTGTAGACTAGGTGAGACAAGGAAATTTGCCACATAATGCTAAAGAATATACTACTGGGCACTTTGAGAAATATAAAAGTGCTATGAGTCAAGATACAGCCCAGCCCTCATTCTGGTTTGAGAGACAATGCTGATGTACTTGAAATAGGACTATTAATATATGATAATCTATTTAAAGGAAATTTATGTGTTCAGAGCTATAAATGCTTCAAGGATTAAAAATAAATGTGGTCAGGGATGACTGTAGTGATCAAGAAAGGTTTCTTTGAATGAGTTGAATGGCCCTTAAGGATTGATACAATTTGGTTATGCAGAGGGAGCATAGAAAATGATTGCAAGGTAGCAAAAATATGCAAACACAATAAATGAGCATAGTACTTTTATGTGAAGATGAGGTTGCCTACAGTGAATAGTACAATGTTTTAAAGGCCAGGCAGCTCTGTATTGGGTAGAGCTCTGAATAGCAGAAGAATCAAAGCTTGCAGAGATTGAAAATAAAGGACTATTACATGGGATTTTGCTTATTTGTTTTCATTTTTGTTTCTAAAGCAGAGTTATTATATAATAAAATGGTGTTTTGTAATATTATACTGGACCAATCTATGAACATCTTCTCATTTCCAATAGAGGCAGCAATGTCTCCTTAGATTGTATGATTATACCAAACCAGAACTGAGAAATACTTAAAGATCTCCCAAATTACCTTATTCCTTTATGAATTGCAAACAAGTAGCCCATGAGCAGCACTGTGGCCCAGAGACATTTTGTATGGCCCAAATGCTTTTTTTAAATTTTGAATCAATATTTTTAAATTGGAAGGCTTCACATGAAAATCTAGATTTGTGACTTCACCTAAAAAAATCAGATAAGGCACATTACAATCACATCTCTGTATGAAAATAATGTGCTGTAACAGAGTAGTGGCTACCTTTTTTGAACAGTGCATGACAACTATAGGTTGACACCATCCCCAGCTAGGAAGTCTTATTAGTTAGAATAGTCACTATAAACCTTGGTAACAAATAAATATGGAAATTTCAGTAGCTTAAATCTATAAAGGATTATGTCACATTTAGGTGAAACCTAGTGTGGGGCAGACACTCCCCTTCACCTTGCTGTTGTGCCATCTTGAACCTTGGCTTCTAAGGAACTGTGGAGAAAAGAGAAATGGAAGAAAGAAACTGGCTCTTAAGTGCTTGCTTCAGAAGCTCCACCTGCCCCTCTCTTTCACAGTCCATTGGGCAGATTAGCCACATAGCACCATCTCATCTGCAAGGGACACTGGGAAATGTAAGTAGAGAAAATGAACTATTTGTGAGGAGTAAGTCAGCCATGGAAGAAAGCTTTTATTGAATGAAACATAAATTCATTTAAAATATAGAATTGGAGTTGATGGCAGGACAGCCATCTGAGCATTTGCTGGTTAGAAACATGAAACTGGCCCTCAGGAGTGAAGACAAACTAGAGGGAAAGAGATTTGAGAGTAATAAGCTTAAAGGGAGTGACAGAAATGTGCACATGAGTAAGAGATGTGTAAAACATAAAGCTCTAGATAAAAGTTGAACTTGACAGCTTGGCGGGGGAAGTTATTTTGACAACTAAGAGAACAAATTTCTTGTACCTACACATTTTGACTAAGATGCTGAATCCATCTCAATTTCCCTCAGCATACTTTAGGCATTTAAAATTCATAATATGTGAACATCTAGGGGCATGGTAGAGAGAGCATTTAGGGGTCTGGGCAAGAAAAGAACTGCAGGAGTAACCACCACGGGTAATTGTTAAAGAAAGATGCCAATGGTTGACATAGCCGAGTTACTGCAGATACAGACATCCTATAACTGAGTAGAGCCTTGTTTACAATTCTTGTCTCAGACATGGAGGTTGACAACAGTGAATTGGGCCACTTGTCCTTTAATCGAGTAGAGTGTTGTAATCACCTCCTCTTCATCCTGTTGTTGAGGAATAGATTCCTGTCTTGGGGTTATGGGGATTGATGGATACACAACACCTGACACTGGACAGATGAGATAGACAGCAGTTTATTAGCCACATATACTCACAGCCTGGGAGAGAAGGACACTGCATGCCATGTAGGGCCATGCGAGATTGAACTCAAGAACAGAGCAAACAACCAGGGGCAGTGGGAGGCAGGCTCTGTAATATCAAGAGGATGGATGGGTGGCTCTTGGTTTCCATGGGAGAGAGACTGGCTTGTATGAATAACTATTCAGACAGGCAGGGAACTGAACCTGCTGCTCAGGAATAAGCAGGAACCATGCCCAGTCCCTGTGAAAAGGAAGGTGATTTGGCTAGATCTCATTTCCAGGAGCAGAACTGGGAGGAGAACTTGCAGTTAGGTCATTTGAGGCACTCCTAGTTTGTCCCAGATGTCAGGGAACCCATAATAGTGGGCCTCAATTTTAGGCTTCATTCCACATTAAGGAACTAGGGTATTTCAAGGGAAATTAATTTGCATAGGCAATAGATTTCTTAGGCCAAACTAAAATGATTGCCGGCATGCCTTCTGCCAGGCTGCCGGGGAGGCATAAGTCAACATACTTATGTAATCAAGGCGTCATCTCCTATGTGAACCAACGTGATCACGCTTTCCCATGGCATGTTGCCACTATTGTTCTGAGCCACATATAAGCACTCGCCATGCTCTTGCTGCTGCTGCATCCCCCCGACAATAATAATAAAGAACATGTCTCCTCTGCCCGCTGCCTGCCCTTCTCTTCTTTCAACTCCCAGAAGCCTGCTCCGGTGCACTTACTAGTCGCAGAGCCCACGCCCTACAGGTCTTGATAGGGAAATAAAAAACAAATTCCAGCAGGCTAACAACAGTGCCCAGAAAGGAAAAGACCATGGCAGGCACAGAATAGCTGTTTGAGAAACTCAGTGATAAAAGGAAGAAAAGAGGAAGGTGATGGTGGGTAGAAAAACCTGGGGAGGACAGTCTGTCTGCAGTTTGTTACATGAGTGATAACAGCACATCTTTCTTTATTCACTCTGTGTTAGGAAGTACATGACAAGCTATAAATTATCATATATAGACTATCCACAAAACTAAGGTGGTCAATTCTGTTACGGGAAAACACATACTCAAAGAGGGGTGTCACATAGGTACTAGGGAAAAAAATGTTTGCATTCAGTAATTTTATCGAGGACAGTCATCTGTGGGGAAGTGGGCAGAGGACTGGGCAGAGGAAGAAGTTGAACTGTGATGTAGTCTCAACAAAGACTCAGATAGTCTCATAGGGAGGTATGGAACTGGAACAGACCTGCAGATTTTCCCAACTCATGACAAAGGGTAAGGTTTTGTATTCCTGTATCAACTAATCATTGCAGACAGGTTATCTCCAGAGAGAAAATGTAACCTTGGATAAGGCAGTTTCCTTCAGCCGAGGGCAATTCCCAGAGAGGGAGGAAAAGGTGCCAGCCACCAACATTCTCATCAATTGGGAGAATGAAGCCCTAAAAATGAGCAGCTGAGTGCTGTGCCACAGAATCCTACAAGGGATTAAAGAACTTGTCCATGGCCACACAGTTACTACTTTCTGGTGCAAGTACCCAAACCCAGATCTATCCAATTCCAAATCCATGTTGACCTTAATATTCTGTAAGTAACTCGACTACAACATAGGGGAAGGGCAGGAATGCACTCCTGGAAATTCAATTGCCAACTGAATCTGCAAAAAGGTCAAAGCACAGACCCCATGGAAATACACTCTGGGCAGCATACCCTTGGAATTATATCATGTTTCTGGACATTATTTCTTCTAGTATCTATTTTATTGTTCTTTCCTACCCATTAGATGCCTTCCATGCAAAGGAATTTCCCCAATCTTTATTTGAAAGCTGTTTTCGACCATCTGCTGCATAAAACAGTTCTTTGATTGTGCTCACTTGCCTTGAGCCACCATAAACACACACACACACACACACACACACACACATCTCACATAGTGAAACTTCTACTTTTAATGTGATTGCCTTGGAACTTTGGTGAAACTTCCAATGTTATACTTATGCATGTCCTCAAGAGTCAAAAGTATTCATTAGAACACAAAATGATGACAGAAAATAGGGCCTAAGGAAAATAAATATAGAGATTGGTGAATGTTATTCAAAATGAGGAAAGAAAACTCAGTATATGTCCTAGAGATCTTTTGGCAACAAATGGAGCCAGGAGGTCATGAATGTGTGATGGGGTTCAGTCCACACACAGCTAATGGGATAAAATCAGATAATGTTCAATCTGCCACTTTGTGACTTAAAAAAAAAAAAAGCAGATATTAAGTGTACTGATCAGTAAAGTAATGAATGAATATGTAGGGATTTTGTGTGTGAGAGGAGATAAATATTGTATTATAATTAGCATCCTAGGTATCACCTCTCAGTAAAATAATGTGGGGAAAAAAATCACTGCATTTGAACAATGTACCAAAGTTTAGCAAATAGGGATGCCCAGTTTGCCCTAAAAAGGCATTTCAACTGTACTGCTCCTTGTCCTTAGTGTCAAGATAGGGGAGGCAGGAAGAAAATACTATCCCACCCCTCCTCTTCCTCACCTAAAATAAAGAGAAAATGTTTTTCCCTCCTCCGAAGTTCAGATGCCAACTTGAAAAATCTAAGCACAATCTTACCAATTAGAGTTTCAGGAAGTTCAAACTTCTATGAGCAAAGAAATCTCCTGTGGCTAATTATATTAACATTTTTGTACTTACAGAGAGCTTCACCTGTGATGCTTTACCCACAGCCCAGTTTTGCAGATTATGTAACAAAGAGACAGGAAAGTCAGTGGCTTTTCAAGATCAGGAAAACAGATCAAGAGGTTAGATCCACAGCTTACTTATTTCTAGGAATTGAGCTTTCACTACTAGGCATGATCTTTCCTGAATACTGTTTACATTTACAAAGGCTGTTGTAATGCTTACTTTGTATATAACATCTTTGACAACACTGTCAGAATCATTTTTATCAGGTTTCTCTGTAACTTTATTATAGTAGCCGTTTAATTTACATTAGTCTTTTAATTCTGGTCACTGAGTTCCCTTGTGTTAAGTGTGCTAATAAAATCTGTCTTCCAAAACCACAGGACTTAAGGATAAATCCTGATCCTTGGTGAACTGCCAAGACAAATACTGCCTTGGAAGGCTTTTTGTCAGCTAACCCTCTGGAAATACGCTTACAGTGCCTGATATAGCACATAAAACTACACAAAGCTACTAGTCACCAAAACATTAAATCTCAAGTTGTGGTTAAATGGGCTCTACGGCGATAATATGTTGGGTGAGATTTCCTTAAACCAATTTGGGAAGCAACCAAGTTCCAATGAAAGCCCAGAAGGGCAGCTCTAATCTGTGCAAAGTCATAAAACTGATTATCAGCTAACTCAGTTCAAAGTAACTGAAATCATGATTTGACTGAGGATTCATTACCCAATAATGCCATCTTTTTTGCAACACTGTGGCAATAAATCTATAATAGAATCTACTTCAGTGGCAGGCAGTCTTCATTATAATTGACACCTTCCCTTCAAATACCAAATCTCTTGTAGTTATGGAATTCTAAGTGTGATCTTCAAGGTAAACATCCTGCATTGTATATGCTTTCTTTACTTCCAAAATGCAAAAAATGGTAAATGATTGTCACTTATACAATTATTTAATCTCAACTTACATTCTGCCTTTTATTTTCTGCTTCTTTTCATTCTCACACTTTATCAGGTAAGGATGTCTCCCCTTCTCCTGGGGCAGGAGCAAGTCGATCACTTTCTCAGAGGCTCAACATTTTACAGAGAGATTAAGAATTATCCTTGAATTCTGAAGAATTGCTTCCATGTTTTCTGTGAAATCTTGACATAGTTAGCGGGGGAATTTTGGCTAGACAATGTGCATTTGCCTGTACTGCTAATTGGCGTTAGTTAAGGCGTTAGTTAAGCGATAGGCCTTGAATGGCTCCAATGACATTCCTAAAGTAGCACAATGCCAACTGCCGGCTTCAAGATGCTCAACCCTATGGTATGTCTGCCCCTTACTAGTTTAGAATGCATCTTATCTTTGTGAGAGTGCTATCTTTAGTTTTAGAACAAATCCATCAAAACAGTCCATTTTTACTTGGTCAAGGTTGGGATGCCTATCTAATAGCCCAGGGGCATACTTTTGAATTAGTCAAGCACCCATATCAGTATCTCACATTGAATAGCCTTCATGGGGAGTTGTGAACCCATCTTTTATATCCCCCTTAGTAAGAAAGGGAGAGAAGCGGGGAGTTGGAGCTGTCACACGTTGAAAAGACAAGAAATGGCTTTGGCCACTAAAAGGATGAAAGCCAGAGCTTTGCAAGGAAAAACGAAGAGCTTGCAGACTTTAGAATCAGTGCCGGTACAGCTGAAGGATGCCTACTTTGGGCAAGCGCCTCCACAGTGACCTGAATACCTGCAGATCATGATTTGGTTAAAATATCAGTGGCTTCTTTGATTCGTTCAAAATAATATCAGAAAACTTCCAGTAGTTTTTTGTGATAAATCCATAGGCACCAACCTGGTCACAGGTATGCGAAGCTGCCAACAGGATGCGGGGCCCAGTACCCAGCATGCATCTGTGTCCAGGATCTGTGTTAAGCCACCTGGTCTGTAAAAACTCTTCACAGTAGCGAACGAAGTTTGGATGTAGTAGCTCAAATTTACCCGCAGGGGCGTCTGGTCCAAAGTAAGTCTGAGGCTTGCCCCTCTGTCCAGGCCCTCGAGGACAGGCACAACCAGAATGTCCCATCTCAGCTCTGGGCTGCCTGAAGGGATGAAGATACTGCGCAGGCCCGGTCCTTTGCGCGGGGAGGTGAAGCCCAAGTGGTGTAGATGAGGGAGTTCTTCGTCGCGTTCGCAGCGAAACCACAGGAGGTCTGTGGTGGCTGCATCGTCCTGGAAACCTTGGTCTCAGCACTATCTACTCTGAAGACGTAGTCGTGGGCGTCGATGCGGCGGCCCTCGCGGAGCCATTCAGTGAACACCTCTGTCGGCCACCGCGGCGCACCCAGTGCGGTCTGGACGCGGCTCCTCGGAGGTGGCGAACAGCTCCGCGCTCTCCGGGCCGTTCAGAAGGCTCAGGGTGGAAGCGTCGTCGCGGCGGGCCGAGGGGAGGCGGCCAGAGCGCGCTCTGAGTTGGCTCAGGCCGTCCCAGGGCTCCCCAGTGAGAAAGCCAGGCCGCTCTCGCGGGCAGTACCCTGGTGACAGGTCCAAATGGCTGCCGGACGCCGCCTGGCCCAGAGCACCGGGACTGGCTGCTCTGCTCCTCCCGCCGACCCCCTGCCGCGGAGAGGCCCCGCCCCTCCGCCAGTCACAGCCATTCTGCTCACCTTAGTCTGCAAGATTTAGTACAGCAGGAAAAATTTCCCCATTTGACGGGGCGGAGAACACAGAAGCTCACAGAGGTCATGTACTCTCCCAACTCATTAGAAGTTGGTTTTGTTCCCCTTCCATAGCTCCATGTCTCTCTGGGTTCCACGCTAATCTTCCTTTTTTGTCCTAGGCTTGTACGCTCAGGGTGCAGAATAGCCCATTTGCTGGGAAAGTGTCGCACATGATTATTACATTTCAGTAATCATAATGGTAATGATAATTCCTTAACCCTCACCTAAATGTTAAAATCTATACAAGAACATTTGCAAATTTTGCTTTCTTTTCCTATTGTGGATTGACTTTTTTATCCTTCGTTGTGGTTCACAAAACACAGATTTTAAAAAATAAAGCGAAATGTTTTAACTGCTTTTTATTTCTGATTAAATCTATTTTATATTTTTAAAAGGCAATTGGTTTGTATCTTCTTTAGAAAATGTACGTGTATAGATAGGGGTGACATGTAGCAGTGTCCTACTTTAATAAATTATCTGGATTAATGATTCAAAAATATTTTTCATATCTTATCTGCCTTGAATAATATTCTAAATCATTTTTCTCAGGCTTTGAACAACTTAAAAATAAATAATTCTAATTTACTTTCAGTTGTTGAGTATATTGTTCATCTCAACTGTTAAGAAAACAAAAGAACAATAGACAAATATCTCCATCTAGAGCCTGTTTAGGAAAAATGTAATTGCTCAAAAGAAATCATTCCGTATTCTGATGACGGGCCGCAATGCATCAGCTCATCAATATGTCAGGAGAAAACATCAACAACATGACTAACCTCAGTTTGGGTGGACATTGTGTAACAGAGTTTATGTCCCCCAGGATACTGGTTTAGTTTCCATTAATGTGTCCTAAGATTGCTGGGCACAAAGTAATTCAATGCTTTATAGCTCAAATGAAACAAATGGAGGTCTAACTTCTCTCTGTCTAATACCATCCCTGCATAAGCAGCCAATAAATAATTTAGAGTCTATGTGGTAAGTTCCTTCATAAAAATAATCAAAGAGTGCATTAGAAAGAAAAGTGGCACTTAAGACAATCTTGCAGTTCAAGGAGAGTCTCCTGGAGAAATTGATATGTGAATTAAATTATAAAAGGATATTTTTATTTTTAATTACAATTTCATTTAATTTGTCTTCATGTGACTTTTTAATTTTAGTTATAAATATTGACACCCCTCACTCATTTCGTCTTCTTCTGCATCTTGCTATGTCATCTATTCATTCTCTATCTACTTTTTTATCTCTACTTTTTCTATTTCTTTTAGTACCTTCCCCTCAGCTTCTGACTTATACTAAAGACACCTACAATGTTCAGTTCTTCTTTTACTTATTTGATTTGTCAATCTTTGTTCGCATTATTCACTGCTTCGTCCTCCCAGAAACTCTCTCTTTCCTTGGTTGTCATAATACTAAACTGTAGCAGATCTGTCAATGCTCCATTTATACCTCTTAAACACTTAACATTTCCTGTAGCCCAGACTTACAACCATCAGCAACAGACATTCTTTTGCCTAAGGGTTCTGTCTAGCCACTGGAACCAACTCATAGTGCACATGAGATAAAACAGGAGTGCCAGGGAATTAACAACTCCTGGGAATAGCCCTTAACCAGTGACTAACAGTAGTTGTTGTACAAGTATCTCCACTCCTTCACCCCTCAGGCAAGGCAACTCTGGAGCGCATGTCTACACTGGTTTTCAGAGTTCCACATTGAAGTTAAGCTTTAGTTGCTCACAACTGTAACTTGCTTGATGACACACCCCTTATTGGCTTTCTTCTTGTCTGCTTTGTCTTAACCCCTCATTCCCCTCCTGGTACTTCCTAGGATTATTCACCTGATAAATTCCTTGCACTCAAATCTTGTCTTAGGTCTGCTTCTTAGGGAATCCAAACAAAGATAAACCTTTAATTCTGTAATCACTTCCGTGCATTTTTCTCTTCAGTGTTTTTTCCCCTTCTCACGGAGTCTTCTTCTTCTATGATCTCTTTAAATATTAGAGATATTCAAGGTTGTATTTTTGGTAGAACTCATCCACATTCCTGTTTTCATCTACAATTGAAAGCCAAGGGGTTGTTAATTCCCTGGCGCTTCTGTTCTATCACATGTGTACTATGACTGGGTTCCAGTGGTTAGAGAGAACCCTTGGGCAAAAGAGTGTCTGTTACTGATGGCTGTAAGTCTAGGCTACAGGAAATGTTAAGTGTTTAAGAGATAGAAATAGGTAGATAACTCTTAAATCAATTTCTCTAGCTCTAGTATAACTTGCAAAGATCTAACTTCACCAGGATGTTTCTGCCCCATGCAAAACTGTGAATTCTTGGAGGGCTGGCTTGTATGTTTTTATTCATTTCCAGAGTTTAGTACCTGACATACCATAGGTATTGAGTAAATGATATTTGAATTGATTAGAAGATAAAAGTATAGGAAAAATGTCAATTTATTGCTTAAAGGCAAGTACTAGAATCATTCTGTGCCTGTATAGTGACAAAAAAAAGTCTACTTGGTCAATTCATACAAAATATATTCAAATCTGTGACAAAGAAAAAAATAAAAACCTGCTTTATTGGAGCATGAGAACATAAATAGCCAGCTAACTAATTGAACTTTCTGTGTTCCAACTGACTCTGTTGGCAAATTCAACAATTTGAATATTAAGAGCTGAAAGTAAGTACTTAATGTCTGTAGCTTTTGTAACTGTTTCAGTTAATCAGTTTCAAAACCTATCTTGCTCAAGTGAGGCCAATTTGTCTAGTTTTCAGGAGATTTGTCAGCCATCAGGAACCATATTTCTTATGTTTAAAATAAATAGAAACCCCCACAAGGCCTCTCCTTTCCATTTAAAAAATGGAAGGCTGCCAGATAGTGTACCCAAATCAACAGCTGACATTTAAATGGCTATTTTCTTAATGCCAATAAAATATTTTATGTACAAGAATCAAGGTTGTGAGCAATAAATTAGTCACTTTTTTTTTTTTTTGCTATGAGTTCTTTAAAGAATTATCCTCTAAAATAGCAAACTGTTAGGACTTACTGTGATTTAAGTTTGCTGCTTTATTTTCTAGGTGAAGAAGCTGAGGTTCAGGGGCATGAAGCAACTTTTTCTACACCTTAGCATAAGTGGTAATCTGAGACTAAGACAGCTACCTCCTGGTCATGTGCGAAGTTTCCCTATCCTATTTGTATATTGTTTCAAAACTGTAATGTCAAAGAAATGTGATGATGGCTTTATATGTATGGGGTAAAATTTGTTAGAATTAAAAAAAAATTCAGAGCTAGAAAGACTTTAGAGATTAGTAAGTACAACTCTTTCCTAATGAATATGCTCATTCCATAACAACTAGTTTACAATGGTCTGGTTTCTAGTCCAACATGTAAAAAGATTGGGGTCTTCACTCCCATACTGAAAACAATAAAAATGCTGAACAAACTGAAAATCAGCAACTCTTCCTAGACCTATCAGAGAATTGAGGTCACAAGGAAAGCTGCTACCCTAAAAACTGGAAAGACAGATGAAAATAGACAATCACAGCTTAACGGGAACAGAAAGCTACTGCTGGAGCCTGGTAAAAGCACTTAAAGGTATTTGCTACAGAATATTTGCTGGAAACTAAACATTGACAAGATCGAGAGATAAAACCTCCCTTCTTCAGTTTTACCTCCAAGAATTTCAATGGATTCTCATTGTGAAGATCTGAGAAATATCCTTTTGTGATTCTGGCAGGAAATTGGGGGGAAAAACAGTTTTGAAGTAAATCCAGATTACTCTGTTCTCTTTAACAGCTGCCTGCCCTAGAGGGAAACTAATTTACCATAACCAAACCAATTCTGATTTTATCAGAGCCTATCTTATCTGGAGGAAGGTAATTAACCAACTCTTGTCTCTTCTAGCTTTTCTGTCTCACCTAAGGTAGGTGTGAGGGGGATAAGCTGAGAAGCACTTGTGAAGGCCACAGCCCAGGGACACAAGCTCACTAAAAGATTAAAACTTAATCCTAGGATCATAGAATACTTAGCCTTGCCCCACACCTTACCATTATGCCATAGAGCTCCTGCATAACAACAGGAGTTACAGTTGAAAGAACAGCAAAACTCACACTCTATTTAAGGAGGAGACTCTAGGAAAGCTCAAGACAATTAAGGAAACAAAAACAAGGACACTAAAGGAAATTTTAGCCTCTGAAACAACAGCTACAGAAAAAGTGGACAAAACCTTACTCCTAGCCAGATAAATATAAAATCTAACCCTCACAGCCCATTTGCCTTAGTTACTCTTACCCAGTATATAATATCTGACTATTAAAAAAATTTATGCTAAGAAACAAACAAACAAACAAAAAACCAACAGTCTGAAGAAACAAAGCAAGCATCAGAAGCAGTCTCTCATATGGCAGAGATTGTGTAATTATCAGACCAGGAAATTAAAATAATCCTAATGGGAAAAAAATGGATAACAAGCAAGAACAGATGGGTAATGTAAGCAGAGAGAGGGAAACTCTAAAAAGAATCAAAAGGAAATCCTGGAAATCAAAAACACTGAAACAAAAATGAAGAATACCTTTGATGGACTCACTTGAAAATGGTCAAGAAAAGAATCAATTAGCGTGAAACTACATCAATAGAAACTGAAAAGCAAAAAGAACAAGCAAAATGGAACAAAATACCTAGAAATGTGGGACAATTACAAAAGATGTAAAATATGCATAATGGGAATACCACAAGGAGAAGAAAGACATGACAGATCAGAAGAAATATAATATTAAAAGCAATAACACCTGAGACTTTTCCAAAATTAATAATGAACACCAAATCAAAGATCCAGGAAGCTCAGAGATCAAGCAGGACAAATTCCAAAAAAACTATACTTGGGCATATTATATTCCAAATGCAGTAAATTAAAAACACAAATTTAAGCAAGTTGCATTTATTTATTTTTGCTGTTGCTATAATTACCATTGGAGATCTTAATCATAAATTATTTGCCTAGACCAATATCTAGAAGAGTTTTTCTTACATTTTCTTCTAGAATTCTTATGGTTCCATACTTTATATTTAAGTCTTTTATCCATCTTGAATTTACTTTAGTGAGTGATGACAAATATGGATCATGTGACTATCCAAATTTCCCAGCACCATTCATTGACTAGGGCTTCTTTTCCCCAGTGTACATTGTTGTCTGCTTTGTCAAAGATCAGTTGGTTGTATGAGGATAGTTTTATATCTGGGACTTGATTAAATTAAAAAGCTTCTGCACAGCTAAGGAAATAATCAAAAGAGCAAATAGACAACATACAGAATGGGAGAAAATCTTCACAAGCTATACATCCAATAAAAGGCTAATAACCAGAAATAACTCAAGCAAATCAGCAAGAAAAAAACAACCCCATTAAAAAGTGGGCAAAAGACATGAACAGAAGTTTTTCAAAGGAAGATAGACAAATGGCTAATAAACATACAAGAAAATGCTCAACATCACCAGTCATCAGGGAAATGCAAATTAAAACCACAATGAGATATCACCTTACCCCAGTAGGAATGCCTTTTATTAAAAAGTTCAAAAACAATAGATGATGGTATGAATTCAGAGAGAAAGGAACACTTATACACTGTTGGTTGGACTGAAAATTAGTACCACATCTATGGAAAACAGTATGGAGATTCCTCAAAGAATTAAAAGTAGACCTACCATTCAATCTGACAATCCTACAACTAGATATCTACTCAAAAGAAAGGAAGTCATTTTATCAAAAAGACACCTGCACCTGAATGTTTATTGCAGCACAATTCATAATTGCCAAGATGTGGAATCAACCCAAGTGCCCAGCAATTCATGAGGGGATTAACAAAATGTGGTATATGTTTACCATGGAGTACTACTTAGCCATAAAAACAGAATGAATTAATGCCTTTTGCAACAATTTGGTTGGAACTGTAGATCACTCTCCTAAGTAAAGTATCTAAAGACTGGATAAACAAACACCACACATATTCACTATTAAATTGGAACTAACTGATGAGCATACACATGCACAGAGGGAAGCAAAACTCAGTGGAAATCAAGTGGGGTGGGGGGAAAGGAGGGGATGGGTGAAAATCTACCTACCAGGTACAATGAACACTATTTGAATGATGGGCACACTTATAGCCATGACTCAAGCAATGTAAAAGTGAGCCATGTAACCAAAAACATTTGTACCCCTTAATATTTTGAAATAAAAATAAAAAACACAGAGAAAATTTTGAAAGAAGGCAGAAGGAAAAACCTACCATGTTATTATTAATAAATGAACAAGGATCAGAATTATAGTGGACTTCTCATCAGAAACTATGCAAGCAAGTCAGTGAAATGAAGTACTTCAAGTATTCAAAGAAAAAAATTTAAAAACTAGAATTTTCTACCCAGTGAAATGATCCTTAAAAGTGAAGGAAAAATAAAGACTTTTCCAGCTAAAAAGAAAAAACAGAGAGAGAAAGTATTTGTTGCTAGTAATCCTGTCTTATAAGAAATGTTAAAATAAGTTCATTGAGAGAAGAAAAATGATAGTTTGCAAACTCAAAGCTACATAAAGAAAAAAAGCAATATACAAGGAATAAATGAATGTAAAATAAAATATTTTATTTTTCTTCTTTTTAATTGATCTAACACATAAAAGTATGTTGTAAATAATAATAGCAACAATGTTTTGGGTGATTATAGTTTATTGATATAAGCAATGACAGCAAAGTAATAATGCATGGAAGAAGGGAATCAGGAATTCCCTACTATAAATTACCTGCAATACCCATGAAGTTGTATAATATTATTTGAAAGTAGACTTAGATTAGTTGTAAATGTATGTTGCAAACTCTAGGGTAATAACCAAAATAATCTTTAAAGAAGTATAATTGCTATACAAGAGAAGAAAGAAAGTTGAATCATTTAAAATGTTCATTTAAAACCATAAATAGGCCAGACATGATGATTCATGCCTATACTTCTACCCCTCTGGGAGGCCAAGGTAGGAGACTCTCTTGAGGCAATGTGTTCCAGACCAGCCTGAGCAACTTAATGAGACCCTCGTCTCTACAAAAAAAAAAAAAAAATAGCCAGGCAAGATAGCACATGCAGCTACTTGGGAGGCTAGAGTCCAGGAGTTTGAAATTGTAGTGAGCTATGATGACGATGACACCACTGCACTCCAACCTGGACAACAGAGTGAGATCCTAACTCAACACCAAAAAAAGAAAGACTTAGAATTCAGATGCATGGTTTTCCACCTGTTTGTATCCTCTGCTATTTCCTTCCTCAGTGTTTCATAGTTCTCTCTGTAGAGGTCATACATAAACAGGTGGAAAACCATACCATGCTCATGGGTTAGCAGAATCAACATTGTTAAAATGTCTATACTACCCAAAGTGATCTACAGATTCAATGCAATCCCTACTAAAATACCAACATCGTTTTTCATAGATCTAGAAAAAATAATTTTATGCTTCATATGGAAACAGAGAAGACCCCGTATAGCAAAAGGAATTCTAAGCAATAAAAACAAAATGGGAGGCATCAATTTGCCAGATTTCAAACTATACTACAAGGCTATAGAAATTAAATCAGCTTGGTACTGGCACAAGAATAGGGACATTGACCAGTGGAACATAACTGAGAAACCAGATGTAAAGCCATCCTCATATAGCCATCTAATCTTTGACAAAGCAGACAAAAACATACACTGGGGGAAAGAATCCTTATACAATAAATGGTGCTGGGGAAACTGGATAGTCACATATAGAAGACTGAAGCAGGATCCACACCATTCACCTCTCACAAAAATCAACTCATGCTGGGTAATAGACTTAAACCTAAAGTATGAAACTATTAGAATTCTATAGGAAAACATTGGAAATACTCTTCTAGACATTGGTCTAGGCAAAGAATTTGTGAAGAAGACCCCAAAGGAAATCACAGCAACAACAAAAATAAATAAATGGGACCTGATCAAACTAAAAAGCTTCTGCACAGCCAAAGAAACTGTCACAAGAGCAAACAGACAATCTACAGAATGGAAGAAAATTTTTGCACGCTACACAGCCAATAAGGGGCTGATAACTAGAATCTATTTAGAACTCAGGAAAATCAGCAAGAAAAAATCAAGCAACCCTATCAAAAAGTGAGCTAAGTACAACCAACACTCCATTTTAAGTGTACAATTAAATGACTCCCTGGACTACTGCGACAGAGTAGGTTTTTGAATGTAACAAGATAAGTCAACTTGAGTTGTAATATATTTTGGGAAATTAGCTCACTACAAATTGTGACTGTAAACATTGTACTGTAAATGCTTTGTAGTTTTCCCCCAATAAAATTTTTGGAAAAAAAAAAAGTGGGCTAAGGACATGAACAGAAACTTTTCAAAAGAAGACAGAACAATGGCCAACAAACATATGAAAAGATACTCAATATCTCTAATCATCAGGGAAATGCAAATCAAAACCACAATGAGATATCACTTATCTCCAGTGAGAATGGCCTTTATCAAAAAGTTCCAGAACAATAAATGTTGGCGTGGATGCGGATAGATAGGAACACTCCTACACTGTTGGTGAGACTGCAAACTAGTGCAACTTCTGTGGAAGCAATATGGAGATACCTTAAAGTGATACAAGTAGATCTACCATTTGATCCAGCAATCCCATTAGGGGCATCTACCCAAAAGAACAAAAGACACTCTATGAAAAAGACATCTGCACTCGAATGTTTATAGCAGCACAATTCACAATTGCAAAGATGTGAAAACAACCCAAGTGCCCATCAATACATGAATGGATTTATAAAATGTGGTATATGTATACCAAGGAGTACTATTCAGCTATAAGAAACAATGGTGATATAGCACCTCTTGTATTTTCCTGGATAGATCTGGAACCCATTCTACTAAGTGAAGTATCTCAAGAATGGAAAAATAAGCAGCACATGTACTCACCAGCAAATTGGTTTCACTGATGAACACCTAAGTGGACATAAAGGAATAACATTTATCAGGCATTGGGCAGATGGGAGCGGGGAGAAGGGGATGGGTATATACATACACAATGAGTGCAATGCGCATCATCTGGGGGATGGACACTCACGAAGCTCTGACTCGAGGGGGGAGGAGGAGCAAGGGCAATATACGTAACCTTAACATTTATGCCCCCATAATATGCTAAAATTAAAAAAAAAGAATTCAGATGCAATAAAAAAATGATAAAATGAATGAAATAAATAAAACCAAAGATGGCAGAAAGAATAACAAAAAGAAGAAATAAAGAACAAAAAAACTAGATAACTGTTAAAACAAATATGGTAAATATTAATCCGAGTATATTGATAATCACTTTAAATATAAATGGTTAAAAGACAGAGATGAGACTGTCAGCAGATAAAAGAAAAGACTCAACTATATATTGTCTATAAGAAACACGTTTTAAATCAAAAGACACAGATAGATTAAAAATAAAGGGATGGAAAAAATAATCCATGTTAACACTTATCACAAGAAGCTGTAGTAACTATGTTAATTTCAGACAAGGCCAATTTTAGAGCAAAGAAAACTATCAAGGATAAATAGGGGCATTACAGTAATGATAAAAGGGTCAATTTACCAGGAAGAAATCACAGTTTTTAATGTGTATATGCCTAATAAGAGTGTCAAAATACCTAAAGTAAAAAGTGATAGAATTAAGAAAGAGAAATAGACAAATCCACTGTTACAGTTAGAGATAAATTCAGCAGGCATAAAATCATTGGAGGTAAAGTTGAATTGACCAGTACTATAAAATAATTAGATCTAATTGACATTTATATAATATTTCATCCAAGGTAGACCACATTATGGGCTGTAACAAACACCTTAGCAAATTTAAAAGAATAGAAATTATACAAAGTATGCTTTTGGACCACAGTGGAATTAAATTATAAAACAATAACAGAAATACAGCTGGGTCCCAAAATATTTGGAGATTAAAGAACATGTTTATAAATAACATAAGGAACAATGAAGAAATCTTAA
Source organism: Lepilemur ruficaudatus (assembly GCA_963574885.1). NCBI lineage: Eukaryota > Metazoa > Chordata > Mammalia > Primates > Lepilemuridae > Lepilemur > Lepilemur ruficaudatus. The sequence continues at coordinate 21,402 of CAUYRT010104647.1, read as the reverse complement.
TAAATTTTTAGATATTTCAAACTAAATGAAAACAAAAATATAACTTCAAAATTTGAGGAATGCAGTAAAAGCAGTACTTAGAAGGAAATTTATAGCATTGAATGTGTATATTAGAAAAGCAAAAAGATCTAAATTAACAATCTAGGCTTCCACTTTAGGAAATATTAAAAAAGAAAAACAGAGCAAATTGAACCCAAATGAGCAAAAGAAATAAGAATGATAGCAGAAATCAATGAAATTGAAAATGCCATCACAAGTATCCTTATAAAAGAAGGGAAAATGGGGTTTTGAGAGAAAACAGAGGAAGACAGACACACAGAGGAGAAGGCATGGAGCAGAGAGATGTGTCCACAAGCTACAGAATGCCTGTAGCCACCAGAAGCTGGAAGACACAAGGAAAAGGTTCTCCCATGGAGCTAGCGGAGGGAGGCACCTGCTGACACCTTGATTTTGGACTTCCAGCCTCCAGAACCATGAGAGAGTAAATTTCTATTGTTTTAAGCCACCACATTTGTGGCCATTTGTTACAACAACCACAGGGAACTAATACAATATTCAACAGCTACTATCTTAGGCAAAATTCCCAAAGAAAATGCTATCCATTTAGCCAAGTACTGGCTAATGACATCAAGATGCAAGAAATCATGTACACTGAAGTGTCAGCTAAAGTGACAAATAATGGCCCTGATAGGATATTCCAGAAATCCTAAGTACTTTTCTCTTAATGGGCTTTGTTTTCATTAAGAAGATTTCATAGATGCCTGTGCTTCTTTTTAAAATTTAAATTAATTATACCTGAATTGGCTCTTGGAAATCCTATCTACTTGTTTGAGTCTAGTCAAAATGTATAATACATATTGTTTATAGTAGGCTTGAGTATGAATAAAAGCAGGGTGAATTTATAGTAGAGCTACATGAATTGTGAAAGTATTGTCAGCCAACTCAGATAAATAGACTTACACAGACCTTTGTTTTCAGCTCTGCATTAATATATTTGTACCTGGCTCCTGTATTACATATTTCCCTATGTGTATACTCTCTTTGTCAAAGGAGAAAAATTAGAAAACACTGTTCTCCCTCCCTCTTCCATCATCAAAATATCTACTCAGCATTTTCAAGTCTTGTCATTCTATTCTTACTGAAATTTTCTCAGGCTTTAAGGTCCATCTCAAAGCCATAGATATTCTAAAATTCACACAGTTACCTCTGCTTCCCAGTGCATGGAAATGAGATCCCTTTTTAGAATGAAATTCATCCTGTCTTGAAGTATATTTAATTCTCATCTACCTATCTTCCACATCAGGCCAGTGATTCTTGACCAGGACTGGGAATGGGGGGTTGGGGAAGTATGGAATCACCTGGAAAGCCTTGTTTGTAGTTCATCTACCTGTGCCTATTTCTGTCCCTGAAATTCTGATTAAGTAGGCCCTAGGTGGAAACAAGGCCCCCACATAGCTCTGAGTTACCTCTCCCTATTTCCTCAATACCTCTGCTTTTGACAAATTACAGGATGGATATATTTAAAACTGAAAAAAAAAGACACAAGAAATAAATCAGAACTGAATCAATCTCATTTCTTTTAGAAAAACAAACACAAAAATGGCCAGTTTTATCATTCTGAAAACACAAATTCTTAACCATCCTTCCTTCACTGCCCCAAGGTCCCAAGGAAAATAAGACAATAGTCTAGGCAAAGTTATTTCATTTACTTGAATGAGATATTTTCCTCAGATGATTTTGGACTTACCTGGTTGGTTGGACAAGGCCCCATAGAGCTACAAATAAGCCTTTGGCCTCAAATAAATGAGCTTACAACTGAAATTAAAAGCCACTTTGTTGGCTTTGTCTATTCTTTCTCTCATAGACCATACCCAATTTTCAATTCTCTGATCCAGATGTTAGCACCGCAGTGCTAAAAGAAATTCCACAGTAAAATCTGGAGGAAAGAAAATGTTTCACCCAAAGACCTGAACCTGTAGGCCTAAGATAATCTTCAGGCCTCCTTTCTTTAGGTAGTACTATGATTCTCATGGGCTTTCTAAGCCCTTCCTTCTGACACAAAAGAGACCCTGAAGGCTTTTACTATCCACTTGTGGGGAAGAAAAAGAAGATACCATAGGTATGATTTCCAAAAGAGTTCCAAAGAAGAACACTCAACCCAAGAGCTCAGAATATTAACCCTCCCCTCCGCCATGTGACAAACTCCACCATAGCTCAATGGTCCACTAGTGATCTTTAGATTTGCCCTCACCTCTATAGATGCCCCCTCCTAAGAGTGAAGTGACACAAGATTGGGGAGCAGAGAGGAACCTTAAGCCTGATGATGGCCAAGCACCCCACCCAATACACTTGGCCCATAGAAGAGCTGGGACTGAAATCCAGGTATTTGGATATTTGCTACTTCTATCCCACTATAAATTTTAGTCTGAATCGTTTTATTAGTATGAGATGAGGCATTAATACATTATTCTCTTGGAAATAATAACTATTTCATCAAAAATTATATTTCAATAAGATATTCTTTAGCACTATGACTCATTCCTTTGCACCCCATAGATCTTTATTTTTTACCTCTAAGTAGCACTTATTCGACCTTGTATTTTCCAACAATTAGAAGTAAACTTCTAAAGGCAGCATTTATATCTAATTCATCTTAGAATACCCAGAAAAATATTTTGCACATACTAGGAACTGAGTGAAAGAGTGTTGAATCTGAGTGAGCACACCATGGGAAACTTGAACAAAAGCACGGTTATTCCCAATATTTCACAAGTCTAATCGACTTAACTGATTTATTTTTAACTGAATAGTACAGAAATATATATATATCTGAAGCCACGTGCAAGTTGAAAAATTGCTTAGATGTAGCTCAAATATTAAATATTTAGCATCCAGGATTTAGAATACATTTTTCTATTTCTCTTAAGCATATTTGACAGCATGCATATCCTCAAGGTCAGAAGGAACAAAAAGAGGCAAAAAAACAAACAGCAACAAAAAATGAGTCTCTGATTCCACAAAGAACTTTCTGAGCTAAAACATGGAGATTTTTTATAGTCTTTGGATACCAGTTCCCTTTTAAGCACATGCATGCCCTTGGCAAAAAAAAAGGAAAAATCAAACAAGACAAAAACACATGGAAAAAAATTGAGATGCCTCCCTCCCTTTCCCCCAGGGGAATGCAAGTCCCCAGAGGAAAGCTCATGTAAACTTATTCGCTTATACCCTTGTCTGGTTCTCCTGCAGGAGTTATTCCTACCTAGCACAAAAGAGACAGCCTGGTAGGTAATCCTCACATTTCTGCCCCAGCCTAAGTCGGTGATAAGATTTACCTGGGAGTCTCTAATCTTCTTTTGGTCATAACCTCACAAGTAAGCACAGAGTCAGCCACGGCCAGCCATTCAACAGTGAATGAACCACTATTATAGGTATTATAACTTACACTTCATGCTGAGGAAAATTCTCTCAGTCATTGCACATTTGTACAATTGTCAATATTTACTGAGTTTCCTCTATATTCACAAAATATATATATGTACCAAAAAGAAACACAGAATAAATGAACTCAAGAGGATGGCTGTTCCTGAATGACCTGCTTCCCAGACACTGAACACGTCTGTTTGGACCTCCCTCAATCCCCACCACTGCTACCCTCCATAAATGTGATACCCTGCCAGCCTTGATAGCTAATATCTGTCAAATGCTTCTGCTTACCTCAACAACTCTCACAAAGCAATTTGAATGTCCAAAGTACATGACTGAGGCTCTTGTTTGTAAATGCAATGGTTTATTGAAAAGATGCATGGCTTAGAAAGCTGTCGAGGCAGTCTTCTGAGCCCGCTCTCATGCATGGATGGGCTGCATGAGCTGTTTCCTCTGTCTCAGGAGTGATCTACCTCACACAGTTGCCTCCCTAGTCTCAAGTTTTCTACATGGGAAGTGCAAGGGGTTGGCAGAAATGAGGTTTCACTTCCCTCCAGCTGACTACAAAGGAAAAATTGCCATAATCACTGCAAACGGCCCATGGGCTATTTTCTTTGACAGTTGATTATATTCTTTTATTCCAACACGTATCTGAGAGAGCTTGGTTCCCCTACTCTGGCCTCTTGGCCAAATCCACCTTTGACAGATTACACAATACAACTTTAACAATGGCTATAAATTATTCCTGTGCTTTTCTGTCGTGGGTACCTAAACAAGGCAATGTGACATATTTGCTGAGCTATTTAACCATTTCCTTATACAGTGACTAAATGCTACCACCCATTTGAAAACCACTTCAGTGCTCATAATGGCTGCCCTAGAAATAAGTGCCTGCTAATCTCACATAATTGCTGACCACGGTGTGACATTACCAAGGTAAACATCTGTTGAATGTGGGGAGAAATCAACAGTACTCTCTGGAACCAGGCAGTCTTTTACATCTTTTTGCTTCTCCTCTGCCCCAATTTAAAATTTAAATGACTAGAAGTCAGAGAAAGCAGACTCTTGTCACCAGATGCCACTTTCCACATTCCAAGAGCCCATCTGTTCCATTAAATACCCTGGTTGGCTACTTCATACAATGATCTAGGAATCACTTTTAAATTGATCCGGGTTATCTCTAGTTTCCTAAGTCGGTTTTCACAGACAGTCATCCTGGTGAACATGTCAATAATTCATGTGTTGTAGTCGTTTCCCTTACCTCCCAGGGCCAACACGTGAACACTTTTTCCATTGTCATTAGACCTATCTATGCAATTCCAAATCTCATTAAAATGCTTCATCATCTTGGAGCCAGAGCAGACATCTGTACATCTGACAGCAGCCAGGCAGAATCTTTCCATCAGCAAGCTTCGCAGCCCAAGGAAAGATGACTACTACCAACCAAATAAGAGATGCTAAAACGAAGGAAGTGTCTTAGTTACCTGATTTTACAGAGTTGGTTTGAGAATTCACTGCTCCCTTATCCAGGCCCTCTGAGATTTGTTTTCCATCTTTCTCTACCTTAATTACACTCAAGCCATGCACACTATTTTCCAGTTCCGCTAGCAAGTTAATATCAAGATGTCCTGTCCTCAGACTGCTGGTGAATGAGAGAGGATCTAGGCTTTGGGGGCCACAGGGATTTTGATTGATGTTGAAGCCTCTCTTGCCTGAGCTCCTTCCAAACATACTAACCAGTGCCCTTTCTGATGTCTCACCAATTCAGGCACGTCTGAGCCTTTCTCTTTCCTCTCAGGCACTTACAATATTAAAGAAAGCTATGTTGTTTAATATCAAGTTCTAATGTCTATATTTCCATTATATTATGGGATAATTTTATATACAAAATCACTGTGTAAAACCAAGAGAAATGTCCTCTTTAAGGAGCTCACAATTTTTTCTTTACTCTGTTTTTTAAAGCCTCTGGCTCTCTCTAATTATTAATAGATCCTTTGTAACCACCTCAGAGCCTTATCTTTGGCAAGTCACCCTCTATTCTTTATTCATTGACAGAATAACCTTTACTTGGGAAAGAAAAAACTACAAACATCAGCATTAACATCAAGATCCATAATTAAGTTGATGATAAAACCTTTTCTTTAGTCTTTCAGATCACTTCCACTTGGTTTATACAAATACAGCCCTGACATTTTAGTTTTCATCTTCACCTTGCCCTTAGACTTTGACAGGATGTTACCATATTTAACACAGCCAGTCAAAGCTTCTCCCCTTACATGTTGTGAGCTAGGACAAAGACAACTCTGAACAAGCTGGATGGCTTAGATGCAAGCAGAAGGGAACATTTATTCTTCTTCCCACTCATTCAACTTATTAATACTTTGTAGATTCATTCTGCCCCAGCTGTGGCTGGAAACATCATCTAGGTCTCCAAGCTTTTTCTTTTTGCTTTCCATTTTTTTAATGTAAAACACAGATGTGCAGAACTGGATTAATTATAATTATAAATGCTTCATACATGTGCATTTTTATTATATTATATTGCATCTATTATTTATATTAATAAGACAATGAACTCTTATAACCCAAACAACCCCAGAGCTAGAACATTACCAAAAACTTACTTGTATGTCTAACCCAGCCCCCTACCTTGCTGTCTGCCCTCCTTGAGGGTAGCATGATCCTGAATTATATGTCTCTTGTTCCTTTGCTGTCTTTTCAGAGTTTATCTCTCAATATATTCATGAACAATAAATATATTGTTTAGTTTTATTTTCTTTAACCTTATAAGAAAAGATAGTGAACTATAGGAAGTCCTCTGGGACCTGCTTTTTCACCCTGAATATTATATAACTACAATTCAACTTTATTATTGAATGTACTTTTTTATTCATTTTTATTGCTACATAGTGTTCTATTCAGTAAGATATACCACAATCTATTACTTTTAAATTTTTCTACCAATAAGCATTTATGTTGCTTATTTTACTTTATTTTATTTTTTGCTATTATGGGTAGTACTGAATTCTTCTTACAATATTCTTATTCTTACACTTATTGCTAGGTCACATGTACTAAAGGATAGATAGATAAACATTTTGTCATTCCTAAGCATTAAAGAATCTAGTCCAGTAAAATTGATAAAATTCCAAAATATTATTTGATTTCAAATTGATCCCCTGCTTCAGCTAAGGCGATTTTGGGGCCTGGAACTTGCAGTGAGGGAGAGAACTGGGTTGGTTTTCTCCATATTTCTTGCTCTACCTCCTTCCGCCTGTGCTGGAGGCCACTTCAAAACCTCAGGCAGAGAGAAGTATGAGCATAATCTTATGGTGCTGGTACAATTGTAACCAATGTGAATACTGTTTCTTTTTTAATATTTGCCTTTTTCTTTTTAAAAAATCTTGAGGAGAGCTCCGATAGTGTTCTTAGAGATTCTTCTGCTGTAGAATACCTACTGAATCATTCTGAAAACTAACAGGCCTTTTATGACTCCCCCTTTCTCAACCCAGGGGATTCCCACAAACTCTCCTTCTTCAGGGGTAACTTGGCCTCTCTGGGCTGGCCCCCTAGACGAGATCTCCTTTAAGACAAGTTTAAGTCAGCTCTGGGTCTAGCCTCCAGAACACATGCACCTTAGCTCTCTGTTGATGGGAATACAGCAGCTTGCTCCCAAGGCACTTACATCCCTCCTCTCCACTGCCTCATGCCCACCTAGCCTGACCTGTTGCTTTTAGGCCTCTCCCAGCAGAATCAAACAGCGGTCCTTGTGTTCTCCAAATTTGAAGGATGCGTATCAACCTCTCTGAGCTGTTTTATTGTTGCTCCTTTACTTGCCTTATTATAAGAGGCCTTCACCTACTCTGACCCCATAAGAGTAGAAGAGAACATCCTTAATACTATAATGACTCTCCCCAAAGAAATTCTGTCTCCCAAATCTAATTGCAATCATTCACATAGGGGGGAACTGGATATTTGGCTTGTATAGGCAGAGTTCATTTCACAATCTCTTGGCATGTTCTCTTTAGGTATTCTAGGTCCTTATTTTAAGATACAGGGGTATTTGCACCTGTTCTATTATTCCCAGGCATTGAGAATAATAGAACAGATCTCTACTAAAATTCCAAGACCTAAAGATTCTTATCTGAATATTCCATTACACTTGGAACCTAGAAGGATTTTTAGCTATTTAAGGAGTTTGAGTTCTGGACTGGAGGAGAGAAATCTTAAGTAAGACTCTAAACCGTAATCAGAATGGTCAGTAGTTCCATTCCATTAGGTGATAATTACCAGGAACAAAGGAACATCTCTTGTCTGTATCTGCAGAGGACTCAGAAGTCAACCAGATGTGGAGAATTATCAATCAAGAAGGAAGATTAGACAGGTTATCCAAGAGTACTAACGTCTTACCAAACAGGGAAGCAGCGAAAGGTTTGCAGAAGATAAAGAATTCTAAGACCTGATGCCAAGGAGAAGAGAGACAAGAATAGAAATATAAGAAGAAGAGAGATATGCTTGGAACAAGCACTGATGTCTATACTATTTTTTGCAGATGTCTGAGTTTAAAGTGCCAGAGATGAAGTAGGCAGCACTTATCTCGTAAGCCAGTCATAGTAATTAGCGTCTTGCCTTGTTCTCTAAATCTTCACTTTGTCCCAGAGCTAATAAATTTGGTTTTGCCCACCACGCTTTAGTTTCTGTTTTTACTGGCTGGTCTTCCAATGTGTTCAGGGCTGGAGTCTCAGTTGGCCTCCAATTTTATCCAGGCACTAGAGTCTGTGGGGAATTGTGTCTATCTAGGGGGATTCCCGTTATCAGTTCCTACTTTACTATGATGCTATTCTCTGCTTGACTTCTAAGATCTCTCCCTGTCCACCATTTTTTCCATTGCTCGTTTTTCAAATTGACAACATACCTTTCCTACTTTCTTGGTCATCCAACTACTCAATTTTGCTATCGTAGCTATGAAAGCTCGATAAACAATGTGTAAGCAAATGAGATTAGTTGTGTTCCAAGAATACAGGCTCAGAATTAGGGTGCCTGAGTTCAAAGGCTTACTTTTTCATTAGCCGAGTGACCTAGGGAAAGTTAATTAACTTGTCTATATATCTTCAGTATCTTTATCACTAAAATGAGACTAATAATAGTACCCACCTTATAGAATCACTGTGAAGTTTAAATGTAATAATATTTACAGAGGGCCTGGCAGAATGACCAAGCACCAGTAATTGTAAGTTGTTAGTATGGTTACTAAACATTTTGCATTTCTTCACTTTTTGATTGTTTTTCCCCATATTTTTATTTCTTCATTAATTCTAGTGCTTTTTTTCCAGAAGTGCATGTTCCGTGGTACAATAGGTAGTAGGTCACAGAAAGTGCTTCGAGGTCAAGTAAGATTCGAACTTTTGGACTAAATAATGTTAAATCACATCCTTCTTTGTGTTTTATTCTGGGGGAAACATGGTAGAATTTCTCAGAATCATCTAAATGATGTTATTTTAAATCTGTAAGAGGGGAATATGGTGCCAAACAGTTCCCAAGTTTATTCATACATGAACTCTTGAGTTTTTGTATATTAGGACATATTTTGGGAAATGCTGTCCCAGTAGTTCATGGGCAACACTTTATGGTGGTGCACTACTCCTTCTGGCACACCTGTCCCTGACATTTGACATAGTTGCTTGCTCCCTAACTCCTGAAGCTCTGTCCTCTTTCTCTGGGCTCTGTCAGAGCACACCCTTCTGGTTCTTCTAGTGTCCAACGTTGCTTTTCAGTGTCGCTTGCTTATTTTCTATTAATACTTCTAACCATCCTTTGATGTCTTGCTCATCTTCTCCTCAATGATTTGATTCACTCTCAGAGTTCTAATCTCACTTAGGACACCCACATCTACATTTGTAGTCCGGATCTTTCTCCTGATCCCAGGCCATATATCCAGCTTCCAGCAGAGAGTTATTGATTTACTCAAAGCTGAAGTCAGTATCTTGGACCAAGGACTTGATACTCTATCTCTGCTAATAGTACTACCATCCCTGAGCAGAACTTGAATAGTAATCCCTAAACTACTCCTCCAATTCAACCGCCAGACTAGTCAATCCCTAGATGACTCCTGTAATTCACTCCTCTGCTCCTCTCTTCTCTATTTTTGTACCAATTGCCTCTTCTAGCTCTGTTTTCTACCTCCAGAAATCCATGCCTTATGCTATTGATCAATTGATTTTTATAAATGCAAATATGACTCTGTTATCTCTTCAGGAGCCCCAGATTTGCTACATGATACAGCTCAAGCTACTCAGCATGGCACACAAGGCCCTTAATTATCTAGCTCCCCACCTGCCACTACACTCTTACCATTCAACACAACCCTCCATATACCCGATGCTGTTTGTATAGTGTACCTTCATTCTGTTCCATTTTCTAAAATGACCTCCTCACCTGTCCCCAAAACAGTTTCTTAGTTTGTGTTCTTCCAGAAGCAGACTCTCAGACAAGAATTCCTGTTGTCATGAAAAATTGCAAAAGATTTTGAAATGGAAAAAAAAGCAAAAAGACTACTGAGTGCCCTGTCTTACTCACCCTCCCAGGTTATCTCTACTTGTTATTATCTTTGAGCTATTTTACAGCTCTGCAAGTTGTAGAAAATGTGGTAATGCAAGCGATTCTTATCCGTATACATATAGAGTGTATCTAGTGGAATGCAACTGAATAATGTCCTATAGATATTGACCAGTTCTCCTAGCTTTGCATCTAATTGTAAATTATGTCCCTTATCTGGCATCTCTATGCAGTAGTTTAAATTCTGCATTGAGCAATGCGATCCTATTTAGTAAACAAAAATACAAGATGTCCAGCTATATTTGAATTTCAAATAAGCAGTCCTTTTCTTAGCATAAGTATGGTCCCACGCAATATTTGGGATAGACTCATCCTGAAAAATTATAAGTTGTTTGTCTGAAATTCAAATTGAGTATCCCATATTGTCAGGCAATCCTACTTTTGATTCAGTTGTGATGTCTTACCAGTTCCTTCATTAATAAGTAAAGTAAAACTTTTGATATGTATTTATTTTACATGAGAGTCTTGATTTTACTTTTTATAAAATTATCCTTTAACAACATGCAAGTAGTTTCTTTGGCAAGTAGGAGAATCAGGAAGTGAGACAGGGAAGGGAAGTCAGCTGGTAAACGAACATTTTAAAGCCAGTTACTACTGTGAGTAACCGGAGTTTGCTCTCCGTGGAGAACTTTCAATCACTGTAGCAAACACTCTTCACGGTTATCTCACCCATGAGGGAAGTGTGGTGTTTATCCACTCACTCCCGTATTTAACACTCCAGCCTGGGCCTTCCTCCTGACATAGACCGTGTATTTGTGATTGAGGGCTGCTTGAGAGGGAACATTTTCCAGCATGCGCGGCCTGTTGTGAGGGTGAGCAAAGAACCAGTTCTAATGATGTTTGAGCCAGTTTGCACAATGTTGTAGGAAAATAAAATACGGTCAGGCCACCAAGAGCTTCAGCTAAACTGGCCAAATGTGCACATTCCTCAATATAACAACATATGCCACTGTAATGGATACCTGTGATTTTTATGTTGCCTCAGCATCCATTTTGAGTACATGCTTAAGTGTCTTGTACCAGAAGCAGGGCTTAGTCACCCTTGACACCCTATGTATCTTCTCCAGCTAGTGGACATTGTCCAGCCCACATGTCCAGCTTTTCGCCTCCTCCCAATATCTTAATGTGGTCCATCTAGGGATCTGCCCTATACAGCTGCCTCCTGGTAACCACTTCTCCATGGGACATATAGACAAACATGCAGACTCACCCCACTGACCCCCACACGCCACGTGGACTTTTCAGATAGGCCACAGTGCCTATTCCTAGGCCATGGTGTGGCCCCACAGGATTTGCTCTAAACCCCCCAATTGGAACTCCCCAGGGGAAACCTGCTTAGATAACAACAGCCTGGAGCCCAGTGAAGGCCTCGGCCCACAAGTCTGTCTCTTTCTGACTCCTACCTGCTGGTTTAGCACACGGCCCCTCAACCTTCCCATCAGCCCTGATCAGTACCCGTCTTCTGTCGTGGATCATGAGTAATAAACTGCTTCTGCTGTTTCACGTGTTTTGCTGTGCTGCCTCCTCTGTGTCTCACCTCACAGACACACCTGAACCTAACTTCTTTCCCAGTCAGGCCTCTCCTAGACAGTGGCTATCTTGGTAGAAATAAACTGGAAACAGGTGGGACAAGAGTCACAAGGATGTCTGGCAGTATAAACAAGTTTCCTGTGAGAGGAACACCCGGTCATGGGTCAGACACTTAGGATTGAGGGTGTCTTCCAGAATAAAAAAGTGTCCTAGGAAAAGCACACTGTAAACATCCACAACCAAATTCCCTGGAGCCCCATCAGGTCAGGGCTCGAGTTTATAGCCACTATCCAGAGTGAGATCTCAAGACCAAATTTACAAGAAAACAACAACAAAAAAAAAACCAAACATAAAAGAAAAGCAGTCAGGTGTCTCTATGACACCTTTACTAATTCCCCAAAGTGATTAACAGTGTTTGCCTTTATGAGCTCATCATCCTTTATAAAGCTTCTGTATCAAAGCTTTCATAGCTATTGCACTTTTTTTCCTCAACCTATGTATCTTCTCCAGATAGATTATAAAATTCTAGAGGAGAGAGATTAAGTCTTCTTAGTATTTATAGCCCCGGTTTCTGGTAGGTAATCTAGAAAGGTTTATTGAATGAATGAATGAGTGAACGAGTGAATGAATTTGCAGTGATTTGGGGAAAGAGCAAACTTGAAGAAGGCTTCAGCAAAGAGTAATGTCTAAGCAGGGTCTTGAAGTATCCTACAAGAGTCTACCAAGATAAGGTGTCACTTCAGGTGAAGAAATCATTATAAGCAAATGAATAAGGAGGGTGGATCCATATTCAGAAAAATGCTGTTTGTTCTTTCCAGTAGCAAACATTTCTCATTTCCTCTATATGTTGGGTGCTTTTCCACTTTGTTCCTGAAGGCTTTTAGAAGTCTAACTTCTAGGAAAGTCTTTACACAGAATGACAGAGTGGCACTGTGATAGTCTTTGCCACAGCTTCTCCCATAGTAAATATAATGCAAAAGCAGCGGTAAATGTTTCCTCTGAAGCAATTCAGCATTGAGAGATACTCACACTGCTGTCATTTCCCTCCAAAGAGGCCATAATTGCATTGTATCTCCTATGCAATTAAAATGTTCACACCACTTTCAAGGGTGGTGTATGTACAAACTAAATAATTAAAGTCATTCTCTTTTGAGTCCCTTAGCAGGAAAGCCTCAAAAAAAAAATTCTCCACTTTTATCCTGGTATAATATCAGAGCTTCCAACTAATAAAATGACTTGTTTTGTCAACCTAATAATGAAAGCCTACATAACTCTGTCATTCATTCCTGGAGTTTACTATTTTTCTTTTTTATTCAAAAGCTGAGAGATGAAAAATAAAAAGAGCTGTGTGGGCTGGCCAACTCAGAAATGCAGAAATCTGTGAATAATTGAATCAGCATGGTGACTAAGATTACTGAAAACAAATGCTTTGGTGTAAATCAAGAAACGTTAATTGGGGAATTTCTTAAATTGGGGAATTCAAGATTTATGAACTACCTTTAATTACACAGAGTAAAGGCAATGCCAATATACTTCTACCCTGTGATGGAGGCCACAGGGAATGTGAAGGACATTTTGAGCCTGATCAACAAGGACCCCAGACCCTTTGATAGTCAGATTTGACCGGAGGAATCAGACAGAAAGCCAGGACTCTATAGCACTGAAGCTAAGGCACAAAAACACAAATTAGCAAAAGGTCTTCAAGGGTTTAACCATCAATTTAATGAATTTAATAGAGAAATGTGGCAACTCAGTCTTGACTGGGGGAAGCATTCAATTCCAACAGAGAGAAATTGTGTGTTTGCGTGTGAACATTAGTGTGTTTGCTGGTTGTGATCAAGTTCTGATAAGGAACTACATTCTGGATCTGGTAGATTCATTTATTTTGAGCTGGTCTCCAGCCAGTAGACATTGTCCAGCCCACATGTCCAAGGGATGGGAATTACAAGTAGGTATTGGAAAGATCTTGGCTATTGAAGTCAAACTGATCTGGGATGCAAGATTTCAGTTTTCTCCCTGTATTTCTATATAACTTTGAATGACTTTCTTCTTCTCTCTAAACTTCAATTTGCTTATCTATAAAATACATATTCTAACAGATTATTTTATTTTATGGGATTGTTTGATCACTAAATCACTGTATGAATCCCTTAGCACAGTGTTTGGAAATCTGTAAGTGCCTAATATTTTTTTTTCTTTCTACTTCTCTAAATCCCAGAATATCGAGGCAGATGAAAAGTATTAATAATATTGATTCAGCCATAAAAAAGGAATATTGACTCTATGACTGTCTGAAGTTCTCTGTAAGTGTATACAATAATAAGTCTCTAACTTTTAACAGCAGGACTAATTTTACACTTGATCCACATATAAAGGTTGGAAATGCCAAACACATTGCCTTTACAGGCCAGAATTAGATTAGAAGATGGGGCTGAGACCGCTGGAGAAAGAGAGATATCTCAAAAGGTCAAGGATGCTTGGATTATTAATCTCTTTATATAAAAACATGAACACATGTAAATAAAATAGCATTTAAAGGGCAACCAAATGAGAAAAAACAATGTCTTTCTTTCACTCTTATTATTTAGTGAAAAAAGTTGGACTTCAATGTAAGAAAATTACAATGATTTTTGATTCTATTTGACAAACTGCATCGTAAGAAGACACCCTCGAATGATATTTTAAGCAAATGTATACAGAGCTCTTCTGTGAAATAGCACCATGAGTTTTAGGGAAAAAAGTTCGGCTCCGAATAGCGGAGGATACCTTGTCAAAGAACTGGCTCTGGCTGACTGCAAAAGAGGTCAACATCACTGGCACTGGGACAACAGGGCCAGTGTTTCAAAAGACACTGCTCAGATCAGATTCTGTTTCTGGACTTATCTTTTCCACAAAAGTTTTACTGATTTGAACTTCTTTATTTCCCCTCATCCACTGACTAAACAAATGCAATTTCCTGGCTGAGATGTGGTGTGCTTTACAAATACCACTGCTGTTCTGGGGAAGCTGAGGTGCCTGTCAGAATCTTAAAAGTAGAATGCACCACCAGAGGTGTCTAAATCCTACGTGCAGCACTCAATAGCCTTCCAGTACCTTCCTGCCCCTTCTTTAGTCAAAATTACTAAGTTTTGGTAGAGGACTAGGTTCAAGTTTTATTTAATGTTAAGAAGTATAAGCAGTAAACAAGAAAGAATGAGAAGAGAAACAAAAGAAACGTTTCATAATTCACCAAGGTAGGAGTAACATCACAAGTATTATTTATTAAAAAATACTTTGCGTATACGTAATTGCTCTACATTTGTTAAAATAATATATACACTATATAGTTGGAAAAATAGATGATACCTAGAAATACCTGGAGAATCCAGAGTTTCAAAATAGTACATATACTTTGTGTGCAGTAGAATAAAGCAATTTTAATAACCTGAAATTTTCATGCATATACAGTAAATGGTGTTTTATGTGAAACCAACAAGAAAATTTGGTTTATTCACTACTCTTATTGAAAGTGAAATGTTTCTACTACAACAGCAATATGAACAATGAATAAAGCGTAATGGCAGTTGAACAGGTAAATACAGGCATACTTCATTTTATCTAACCTTGCTTTCGTGCACTTTACAGGTATTACATGTTTTACACATTGAAGGTTTATGGCAACCCTGAGAAAGACAAGTCTATCAGTGTCATTTGTCCAACAGCCTGTGCTCACTTGGGGTCTCTGTGTCCCATTTTGGTAATTCTTGCAATATGTCAAACTTTTTATTATTATTATTATATCTGTTAAGGTGATCTATGACCAGTGATCAGTGATCTTTGCTATCTTTGCTATTACTATTGTAATTGTTTAGGGGTATCATAAAGTGTGCCATACAAAAAAAAAACAGTGAGCTTAATATTGTGTATGTTCTGACTGCTCCACTGACCAGGCATTTCCCTGTCTCTCTCCCTCTTCTCTCCTTACTCCCTGAGGCACAAGAATATTGAAAGTAGGCCAATTAATAACTCTACAATGGCCTTTGAGTGTTCAAGTGAAAGGAAGAATTGCATTCTCTCACTTTAAATCAAAAATTAGAAATGATTAAGCTGAGTGAGAAAAGCGTATCAAAAGCTGAGATAGGCCGAAAGCTAGGCCTCTTGTGCCAAACAACCAATTTGCAAATGCAAAGAAAAAGTTCTTGAAGGGAATTAAAAATGCTACTCCAGTGAACACACTAATGATAAGAAAGCAAAACAGTCTTACTGCTGGTATGGAGAAAGTTTTAGTGGTCTGCAGATCAAACCAGCCACAACATTCCCTTAAGCCAAAGCCTAATTCAGAGGAAAGCCCTAACTTTCTTCAATTCTATGAATGCTGAGAGAGGTTAGGAAGCTGCAGAAGAAAAGTTTGGAGCTAGCAGAGGTTGTTTCATGAGTCTTAAGGAAAGAAGCCATCTCCAAAACATAAAAGTGCAAGGTGAAACAGCAAGTGCTGATGAAGACACTGCAGCAAGCTATCCAGATCTAGCTAAGATAATTAATGAAAGTGGTTACCCTAAACAACATATTTTCAAAGTAGATGGCACAGCCTTCTATTGGAATACAATAGAAATGCCATCTAGGACTTTCATAGCTAGAGAAAAGTCAATGCCTGGTTTCGAATCTTCAAAGGACAGACTGACTGTCTTGTTAGGGGCTAATGTAGCTTGTGACTTCAAGTTGAAGCCAATGCTCAATGTTCATCAGCCAATGCTGATATAGATGTATAAGAGGATTAATGTTGTTTTCATACCTGCTAATGCAACGTCCATTCTTCAGCCAAGAATCAAGGAGTAATTTTGACTTTCAAGTTTTATTATTTCAGAAATGCAATTTTTTAAGGCTATAGCTGCCATACATAATGATTCCTCTTTTGGATCTGAGAAAAATAAGTTGAAAATCTGAAAAGAATATTCTTCTGTTAAAAACATTCGTGATCATGGGAGGAAGTCAAAATAGCAACATTAACGGAAGTTTGAAGTTGATTCCAGCCCTCATGGATGACTTTGAAGGGTTCACGTCTTCCGTGGAGGAAGTGACTGTAGATGTCGTAGAAATAGCAAAAGAACTAGAACTAGGAGTGAAGCCTGAAGATTTGACTGATTTGCTTCACTCTCATGATAAAACCAGAACAGATAAGGAGGTGCTTTTTATGGGTGAGGAGAGAAAGTGGTTTCTTCAGATGGAAACTACTCCTGGTGAACATGCTGTGAACATTATTGAAATGACAACAAAGGATTTAGAATATCACATATACCTAGGTGATAAAGCAGTGGAAGGGTTTGAGAAGTTTGACTACATTGTGAAAGAAGTTTTATTGTGAGTAAAATGCAATCAAACAGCAACACATGCTTCGGAGACATTGTTCATGAAAGCAAAAGTCAATGTAGCAAACTTCATTGTTGTCTTATTTTAAGAAATTGCTACAGCCACCCCAACCTTTAGCAACTACCACCCTGATCAGTTAGCAGCCATCAACACTGAGGCAAGACCCTCCACCAGCAAGAAGATTATGAGTCAATAAAGAGTCAGGTGATATTAGCACTTTTTAGCAATAAAGTGGTTTTTTTAATTAAGGTTTATATATTGAATTTTTTAGACATAGTGCTGTTGCACACTTACTAGAACACAGTATAGTGTAAACACAACTGTTATATACACTGGGAGACCAAAATATTTGTGTGATTCACTTTATTGCAAGATTTGCTTTATTCAAGTAATCTAGAACTGAACCCACAATATCTCCAAGGTATGCTTATAGTCATTTACATATCTTTCATCCCACTTCACTTTACAAAAATTATGTACTATAAAGCTTTAAGCATAACATGCAACTTTAACAACCTACATGGATTTTAATCAAGTCTGTTATGAAGTGACAGAAACAGAATATTTAATATTATAGAAATGCTAGTATCCTAAGATTAGAGAGAATTGATTTAATCAGGAAATAATTGAATTTTAGGGAAATGGTTATATTAATCACTGAAATTAGAAAATATTTTAAATCACGTCCCAAATACATGGAACAGGGGAATTTTAAAAAATTAAAAATAGTGAATAAAATTAAACCAAACAAGACATTAGATTTGCTGGTGCTCAAATCTATTTTTAAAAGACGAAATAAGGCAAATGAGAAGATACTGGCAATACTGTCTCATTGGCTACACGTAGTTAATTAAAAACTGAACTCACTTGTTTTAAGCCATAAAAGGCCTAAAGAAATGTGACACAGGACATAGAGAAACTCTGTTATCACTACAAAAATGACTAGGATTAATTAAAATGTGATTAATCTGTCAAAGTTTGTCTTATAATATTTTTCAATCATCACAAGCCCTGGTTTTCTAGAATAGATGCAGCCCATCAAAATTGACTCTCAAATGAATTCTCCTGCCCTACTTGCTCCCAAAACTGGAGGTACATTCTTACAAGAGAAGAAGGAGGGAGAGGAGGAGCAGGAGGAAAGATGAGAAGAAAGAAGGGGGGATAACAGGAGGAAAAGGATAAGACAAAACAGAAAGAGGAAGAGAGTTAAGATGGAGAAAGAGGTTTGGGTCATGATTCTGAATAAAGGAAGCTCAAATGTTGAAATCACAAAAGATTCTAAAATCCCTAAAGCCTACAGTCCAGGAAATTACAATTCACAGGATAGTTGCATAATGTCAGGTGAACTTTTACCATGCTATTGTCTTTATTTGGAAATTAAATATGGCTTAAGTGGATGCTTATGGATTCCATATTGACTAGAGATGGACTTGATAAAGGAAAACTTAGAAACCTAGAAAAGCATTATTTTGGTGTGTGTCTGAAGACATTTCCAGAGGCGATTACTGAGTGAGTCTGAGTAGACTAGGAGGGGAAGATCTGCCCTCAAGGTGGTGGACAATATCCACTTGGCCGGAGATCTGGAGAAAAGGAATACAGAAAGTGAATTGTCTCTCTCTGAGATCTGGGATAAACTTTTCTTCTATTTCCTTGGACAGCAGAACTCCAAGCTCGCCGGCCTTCGGATTCCAGAACTTACACAAGCAGCCCTCCAGGGTCCTGAGGTTTATATCCCCATACTGACAGTTATACCATCAGCTTCCCTGATTCTCAACGTAAAAACTTTGACACTTCCTCAATAAACGCAGAGATGCTCTTTTAGTACAGTTGCACTTGTGAAAGAAAATTTCTCAAGATCTCAGTTTTTTGGCATCTGCATAGGCAGTGATGACTCACTATTGTTTTTGATTAATCTCATCAAAAGACTTAGGTTGTCTGTCACAATATTTCAAATGACTACAGTTATAAAGCTGGGTGCACACAAACACCAACATTTATATCTTTCTCCATTTTGACCTTTGCAAATACAGTTTGTTTGCTGATAACGGGTATACCTGTGCCATTGTCATTAGTATACCTGAGTGTTTATGCTTGCAAAATATGTTATTATTGCCTAGTTTATTATGTAAAGTGGCCTATGATCTGTTTTGTCATGTTTTTATATGTTTCTCAAATAATTCTCCTTTTAAAAATGTAAATAAATGTCTTTTAAATAATTTTTAAATCATTTTTTCCAGAATTATATTTTTGAGATTTTGATCTTCCAGGATTTCAACATTCAGGATTTTGTCTTTCAGGACTATGACTGGCTCCCAGAGGAAGGAGAGGAAGAGAAGTAGTAAAAGAGAAAGGAAGAGAAGTAGTAGGCACAGAAGGAATAATGGAAAGGAGAGAAAAGGAAGGAAGAAGAAAGGAAAAAAGAAAAGAGGAAAGAAAGGAAGGAAGGAAAGGAGGGAGAGACCGAAGGAGGGAGGAAGGAAACACAAGCGGAAGATGCAAAGAGTAGACAGCCTTACTGCAAACCGATGGTGATATTGGCCACTAAAGCCACATGTGGTCTGTGTGTCAAGGTTCTTTATTAATTTAGAACAATTTTTGGATGCCAGGCCCCTCCCTCCACAACACATGTTCCGATAGGCCTTGCCATTTAAAAACTTTTTTCTTACCATGGAAACCATGACTCCATCATCATCTCCTAGATTTGTGTTCCCCTTTCTTCCCCTCTCTCCCCCCAGATTTACTCCTGCTAGAACAAAGCTTTGCTATGCCCTCTGGCTAATAGATAGAGCTGCCTAACACATAAAAAGGTTAAATGTGTGTGTGTGTGTGTGTGTGTGGAGGGGGAGATTTGTTCTGAAGTTTCAAAACCTTGGGAGCATTTACTTAGAAGAAACAATATATAGACATATATGAGCCTAAAGGATTACAAAATTTTTAAAAATGATTTTTCAGAATATTTTCAAAGTGGGATTTTTATGCTAAACTGAGCTCAATATTATTATTTTTTTTAATCTGAAAAGAAACTCAGCTCTCCTCCATCTTTTCTGGGCTGCAGAGATGGGCAGTAACCTAACCATCCTCCACTGTTCAAGTATCAGATCTAATACAGGCATGTAGCACACCCTGGTTGAATACTTTTATATGTCAAACACTGCACCGGGTATTGTAACAAAGATAATAAGGCAGCTTCTGCCCTCAGGGCTGCCTCAGAACACAATTCCCAGGGGCACATTTCCCTTATGAGTTTCTGTGCTTGGCAGCCCAGTGCCATGCACTGCACAAGCCTATGTGGCCCTGTCCCAGGTGTAGCTCCTAGCTGCTGCTATTCTGATGTGGTAAGTGCTGACATAGAGAGATGACAAAACTGGTCAGGAGATGTAAGTTATTCCAGGAAGGATATATTATCTGAGGGGGATGGGGAGTCTTGAGGAATATATTAGCCAAGGAGAAAAGAAGGGCAGGTTATTGTAGCAGAAGTAACAGCAATCCTGAAGACATGAACGAGCAAATGAGCATGAAAAGTTCCAAAATCCAGATAAAATTTCACAGCGCTGGCTGCTCCTAAAAAGTTAGATCTGGCTACACAGAGGCAGCAAGCAAAGAAGATGCACTTTGGGACGGGGCATGTGTCTCCAGTTCATTCCCATGGCCCACTCCACTGCTTTGCTTGCCTAGCCCAGCCCACATCCCTCTTTAACAGGACCCAGGTGGCTCATAGGCATTTGCCTTTCTCATCCTGGCTTGACATGAGAAGCGTAACTCTTCAGTATGTATCCTTGCTGTCTCCTCACAACCACCATCTTCCCCGACATTAGGCTCGAAGCCGCAGCTCTCACCACTTCCCAACAGAGTCCCAGGCTTCCTGCTCAGAGTACATTCCCCTGCAGTCCTCACACATTTCTTGCTCCTCTCCACCTCTTTATCCATCTAGGATGCTGTCTGCTCCTCTCAAATATCTCATATCCACACTTCTTTAAAGACTCACATCAAAGATTTATTTCTTCCATAAAAACTGTCAGATTAATCTTTACATCAACTGTATAAGGTTTTATCTGAATCATTTTACAAAAAGAATTGGCTCAGAGAGTTTATAAAAATTTTACCAAAGTCATAGTTAGCAAGAAATGAAGTCAAGATTTGAATCCATGATGTCTGACTGATTACAAAAGGCAAATTCTAGCACTCATGTGACAAACTAGAACACCCAGAAGCACACATTCATGCTTTTAAACATAGTTTGAATTTTTCTCTGTTTTTGTTTCTTGCATTTGTATTGTTCCTTTTTAGATTGCCTTTAAATTTCTTTCTTTCTTTTTTTTTTTTTTTTTTTTTTTTTGGTTTATTTTTATTTTTTTGAGACAGAGTCTCACTCTGTTGCCCGGGCTGTAGAGTGCCATGGCATCAGCCTAGCTCACAGCAACCTCAAACTCCTGGGCTCAAGCAATCCTTCTGCCTCAGCCTCCCGAGTAGCTGGGACTACAGGCATGC
>CAUYRT010104645.1:0-16053 GCA_963574885.1 Lepilemur ruficaudatus | reverse complement strand
AAAAAAAAAAAATCCACTTTTCATCCACTTTTCTATACTCATTATCTGTTTTCAAACACCTCACTCTACTCAGTAAACATGGTAGGTGATTTTATTCAATAAATATTTGCAGAGCATCTGTTGGATGCCAAACACATATTTACCATATAGGATATTTTACATTTACATTTATTTTTTTTCTAATATATCTCAGTTTACAGTAAGTTATTCCACTTTCATATATTTTCACTTTAGGTTCAGGAAAATACTCAAATTTTCTTGCAACCTAGATTATTCTTTATTGACAGAAAAATTCTATCATGTCCCAGGTTTCACTCCATATCCTCTTACTTGACCACAAAGCAGTCTGATGGAGCAAATAAATTAAATGGTAAAAGCAAATGAGCAAACAAAGAAAGGAAAAAAATAGCTAAACTGGAGATCTGAACTTGTGTAATTACTTCTGAGCTAACTAATCTTAAAAAGACCTAAAGTAGTGTACGACTTTATATTATGTTAGAATCGTATACTTTGAGTTAAAGATCAATAGTTAATCTTGATTTTGTAACAATAAACACTAATAGCTTTGGACACTTTAGAAATGGAGCCACATATACAATGACACTGCTCTAGTGATTATTATAGTCTCTAACTTGCCTGTATTTGCCAATTCATTTTAAATTCTTAGAGAACAAGGGGCGTGCCATTTTGGTATTTTTATTATAGGGCCTAGCACATGGTAGGTCATCAGTAAATGTTAAATGCTTTTAGTTGAATAAGATAAATGGAATTTATACAGAATAAAATGGGTTTTAAAATGAACAATAAACCTCACAGACAAGTTAATATTTTCAAGGGTAAAACACATATTATTTCTAAAAATTATAAATCAAAATTATTGTGTCATACAATTTTATCTCTGATTTTAAAGCAAGCAACAGCAATGCAAAATGCTTCTAAACCCTAGGAACATATTTGTGTAGGATAAGTAATTTACCGTGTGTGACACTGAACAGTAGTTTAAATGACCTCTCTACTCTCCAAACATCTGGTATGTCTCCAATAAATAGGGCAGTATAAAAGGTAATATAGAAGAAAAACTTGCTCAGGGCTTTAGGGATATAAGTTTGCTGGGCTGGGGATTATGGATGTATATGCTTTTAATCATGGAAGATTATAAACATACAATCAAAATTTTTATTAAAATATATAAATAGATTCTGAACAACCATTGGAATTTGAAATTGAAGCAGCAAGCTCCAAGGGCAATGTAATTTTCTTAACAATAATGGCTTCTATTTGATGAGAATTTTTATTTTGCCAGGCACAGTGATAAGTAAATTGAATTCATTACCTTTCATCCTTATAACAACCTTAAAAGACAGGTATGATCCCCAATTTAATTGTGAAGGAACTGAAATGCAAAGAGTTTAACAAACTGGCCACAGGTCACAAAATAGAAACTAGTGGAACAAGGTTTGACTTCAGTCCCCATAGATGCTAAGACAAACGCCTTTTTTGCTAGCTACATCTTTGAGTTACAGTGAGACGAAGATAATGATGGTGATAATACCTATGATCAATGCTTTTGCATGTGCCAGACTATATTCCGAGCCATTTAAATGTATTAACATATTTAATCCTCACAGCAACTTTATGAGGAACAGAGAAGTTATATGCCTTGGCCAGAGGCATACAGCTTACACGTGAAACCACGCTCTTAAGCACGGAAGAACTACATTGTCTTTTTTAAGTTAAAAAAAGGAGTTCCCAGCTCTCCAATTCATAAGAGAGTTACGATTTTCTCTATTTAGGTTTATAGAACTATCTGGCACAGTCATCACTTTTAGGTTATGTATGTTTCATAAACTCCTGGAGTCCGGGCATTTTCATCTAAATGCCAGGCAATTTGTGATTATGCTTTGCTTTATGATCTTTCAGTTACTGTGCAATCTATTTGACAGTGCTCATCTGACACCTGTAGCAATTTTGCCTAATATGAAATCAAGTTTTCCTGAGACACTAACTTGAGCTGAATAAATCAAATAGAATCCAATACTTCTGCAATGCTGTCATTATCGATATATCTCTGAATGGTATGACAAAAGGAGTCATGTTTTCTGGCATGATTTGTTTCTTTCAAGATCTATGCTAATTCCAGCTCATAGTCTATTTCTTTAAAAAAAAACTGGTTATTTTAATGAATAGGCAGTTCATCATTCTAGTGAAGCTAGAAATAAACATGCTTACGGAGAGAGGAGTGTTTACATCACCGTCATATGGCAGATCATTGAATCATTACTTGCCATCGTGAATTTAAACAAAATTGATAAACTATTTTGGGGATATTTATTTGGTATTTAATCATTTTCTCCTCCCCCAAACTGAGTATTCATGTGTGTGTTTTTCACCTTCCTTTCAATAGAATATCTGGGTTTCTTTTTGGTTTTCTTTTAGAGACAGAGTCTCTGTTGCCCAGGCTAGAGTGCAGAGGCATCATCATAGCTCACTATAACCTCAAAATCCTGGGCTCGAGCTATCCTCCTGCCTCAGTCTCCCAAGTATCTGGGACTATAGGTGCGCACCAGCATACCCAGCTACTTTTCCTTTTTTTTTTTCCTTTTGTATGAGACAGGGTCTCACTGTTGCACAGACTGGTCTCAAACTCCTGGCCTCAAGTGATCCTCCTGCCTCGGCCTTTTGAAGCGCTAGGATAACTGGTGTAAGCCATGACCCCAGGCCTTAGAATATCTGTTTTTCAGGACCAGAGAGAATGATTTTTATAACCTTCCGTGCCTAGCACAATAAGAAGCATATAGCAGTTGCTCAATAATTGTAGTTGTTTCATATTCTCAGTCAACTGAGGAAAGGCATAAAGTTGTGGTTGAGTGTCAATGGGCTGACATCATATAAACCTTGGTTCTAATCTTTTGATTCCTACTGACTGTGTAATCTTGGACAAGTTATTTAAACTTCTGCTTTTCATCTGCGCACCTTGGCTAATAATAGTCTTTACCACGTGGGATCAAATAAGATGATTAGCACTGTGATTGGTGCACTGCAAAGACTGAAAATATTATCAGCATTAATTATTTATTTAAGAATATTTATTGAGCACCTACTATAAGCCAATTAGGATCTGAACTAAGGGCTGGAGAAATTAGGTTGTTTTTGCCTTTGGGAGAGAGATAAATAATAGGATGTGATCAGTGTTGCAATCCATTTTGTGAAAATGTGGCACAGCCAAGTGTCTAAATGCCTTAGAAAATCAAAGAGAATTCAGAAGGAAAGCAGTGTTTGAACTGATACCTAAAGATGAACCCAACCAAAGGGGAAGAGCAAGGAAATTATGAGCATTAAAATGCATGACCAAATAGCTGTGTATCTGAGAAGCACTTTCATGAAATTTGCATGATTACGGTTAATACATTTATTGAATATTTTTATGTTATTTACTTTCAATGGGAATACCTTTCCTTCTAACATTCACTGCTTAGTATTCCTCCCTAATAACAATACTAATAATAGACACTTAAAATATTTTCTTTTGGAAGGGTATGTGCATTTGATTCGACAGTTTCTTCATAGTGATAATGGAAAAAGCTATTTAACTTCTTTTGAGTCCTATATTCCTCATCTATAAAATGGGACAGTTACCTATGACTCACATACAATAAATATGTAGAACACTGGTGATGTTTTGGTCTGGACTCTTTTCTTGTGCTATAGTGTGACTCTCATCTGCAAGGCATATTTGGATGTGAAAAATATCTCAGAGTGAGAGTCTGGGAGCCTTGGGTGCAGGCTCAGAACTACTGCCCTGTAAAAGGGAGGGAGAGACAATAAACTAAGACATTATGTTCTGACTGTGTTCTAGTATCTGCGCTATATGCTTTATATATTGACTTAGAATTTCGGCTTGACTCTTTTAGTAAGATAGAAAGGTCTTTTCTTTCTTATATGAAATTTCACGAAAAAATAGTTCAGAGTGTCAACTGCGTGAGATTTTGAAGGTACCCGGATCCTCTCTCTTGTTTCTCTGTCATCTCCCAAGGTGTTCCCTTGATTGCCTTGCAAAGTTCATTCACCACCACCTTGCACATGTCCCAGCCCATGAGAAGGAGGAAAGAGGACACAGAGAACAAGATATTTTCTTTTAAGGATACCACCCATGAGTTGAACACAACACTAACATCACATACCACTGGCTAGAACTTAGTCACAGGGTCTTAACTAGTTGCAAGGGGGTCTAGGAAATACAGACTTTAACTGAGAAGCTATATACTTAGTTGAAACACAGAGGCTTAATTATTAAAAGAAAGAAAGGAAGAATGGATACCAGGAAATAACTAGCAATCTCTATTTCGTGCATGTTATTGCAATAATTCTCTAAGGATAATCTTATTGTCCACATTCAATGAATAAGATCATTGAAATTCAGAGAGAAGAGGTTACTTGTCAGAAGTCACTTAAATGTATAGAGCATGGAAGGATGATTACAATCAAGGCAGCACTACCCTAGGTTCTCAGCATAAAAAAGAAGGGAGAAAATCGCTACTTGA
The DNA here is from genome assembly GCA_963574885.1 of Lepilemur ruficaudatus. Taxonomy (NCBI): domain Eukaryota; kingdom Metazoa; phylum Chordata; class Mammalia; order Primates; family Lepilemuridae; genus Lepilemur; species Lepilemur ruficaudatus. The sequence goes on along the minus strand of CAUYRT010104645.1, from coordinate 11,512 downwards.
TGTTGTTTTACAACCCATCAAAAAACAGGCAGCTGCAGAGTTCATGCGCCATTGGCAAGCCTGTATTTTGCAGGCAATCTTGTGAGAGGTGACATAACAGGATAAAGATTAAATCATTGAAAACAGTAGCTAGAGGTAAGCCCTTGAAAAAAAGCACAATTTGTTTTCAATTACTTGATTGCACAAGCTTCAAAGATTCTCCTCTATGCCCTATTTAGTTGAAATCTCCGTTTTTTATTTTATTTTTTTTAACCATCAGCTTTAGTTGAAATTTTAGTTCGAGAGAACAACACTCGGAACACAAGTGATGTAAATTTACGTGCAAAGCAAATACAACCCTGAAAATATGGGGATGACTAGATAATAAGAAATGTAGGAGCAAAAAGATTGGACAAGGCCTAGCAATTTGCCAAATTTTTGAGGTCAGATGTCCACGAGCCATGAAATTGTTTAAAAATTGCTCTGGGTAGATAAACATATGTTTGGAAGAATTGCTTACACAATGATGTTCCAGGTATCTGTCTAGGAAAAGGATAAGAAAAGTTAGGTGAGAGGGAAAGTTCCTCAGGGCAAGTGACAACATGAGCACTAGGAAGTATATCCATGCATAAAGATCACATATTCAGCAGTATGTAATTACTTCCTTTACTTTCCCCATTCATGGGGAAAAATTTCTACACAACCTCAATTATTTTTAAACAATCCTAAGTACTTCTTTCAAGGATTAAATTTTGTTCAGTTAGCTAATTTTACTTTAGAGTTCTTTCATTTTAAAATTCTTTGATTTTTGCTCATTATGTTAGACTCAAGTAGAATTCTACCATTATTTACATTTCTCATTTCCCTATCAGTCCTCCTTAAGGAAAGGTTGCCTGTAGACTTTGGTGTCAAATAATATTGTATAAAGGTGGGAGGTTTTGGCAACAAATATTCCACACTGGAAACCATAACTCTGAAAATAGAAGATGTTCCTATATATGAAGCATCATGATTTAAAGAAGAATCTCATATTGTACAACAGAAATTATTCCTCCTGTCTAATTGAAATTTTGTATCCATTGACTCAAATCTCCCCAACACCCCTCCTTCTGTAAGACCCTGGAAACCACCATTCTACTCTACCTATATGAGTTCAACTTTTTTAGACTACAAATATATCTAAAAATATCATGAAATCATACAGTATTTGTCCTTCTGTGCTTGATTCACCTCACAACATGATGACTGTAGTTCATAACAATGTATTACTTTTTGAAAATAATTAGGACAAATTTTTAAGTATTGTCACCACAAAAAGATAAATATTTGAGGTAATACATATGTGTGTTGGTTTGATTGAGTTATTCCACAATCTACACATATTTGAAAACATCATGGTGTCCACAAAAACATATACAATTTTTATTTATCAATTTAAAAGAAGAGAGAATCTCAGTCGATTTCTTCTGTGAAAGTAAATTTATAGAGAAAGAAATGGGTTATGCTAATGGAATTACATAGGAATTGATTACACTGAGGTTATAAAGAGCTTTTCCATTATCTCAAAATCATGCTTTCACCTATTAAAAATTCTGAAGCTCTACCTTACTAATGGTGGAATTTGACCTTCACACTTAACATATCATGTAATTTTGACAATATCGTGCAAACTTCTCTTTTTTTATTTTTGCTTTATCTACCTCGATTTACTACTGGGCTGGAGCTCCCACTACTAGAGGTAAGAAGGAAAGTGAAATAAAATAAAATATTGACTCATTAAACATTTTTTACAGTAGACTGACTTTTATCCATAGATTCATAGAAAGTTGAAATTGTAAGGGATCTGTGCAAAAATGTATTCTTTTTGAGAGCAAACTGAATTTCAGAATCTCCATGACTGTAACATTAAAATTCATAATTACATAAATAAGCAAACAAATATATAAATTAATGTATTCAAAAAAAGAAAGTATTTGGTTAATAACAACACAGAAAAGAATGACAAGACTTCAGTGTCTCACCTTATAGTTATTTTTTTAATAGATTCCTTCTCTTCCTATTAATGATACCACATCCTGAAAAGAGATGAATAAATTCAGAATCCTAGTCTAAGTAGCCTTTGGAAAATTTTCTCTCCTTGGTCAACAGTCACTTGAGCCGCAAACACTCAGGAAGCCCAGTAATATATTCATTTTCTAGTATGCAGAATTCAGCAAAACATTTAACTATGATGGTGGAAAAATGAAGTTAGACTTTATGTGTATTAATCTGAGAAGCCTATAAAATCCACATTTTTGTGTGGTCTATTTATCTTGTTTTTAAGGAGGTCTGAAATTCCCACCATTTTATCCAGTCCTTTGGTAAGGCTGTGTATTAGTCTGCTCTGGCTGTCATGACAGAGAAACCACAGATTGGCTGCCTTAAACAACAGAAATGTAGTTATTTTTTACAGTTCTGGAGGCTATAAGGCTAAGATCAAGGTGCCAGCAAGATTGGTTTCTGCTAAGAACTTCCTTCCTGCCTTACAGTTGGCTGCTTTCTTATTGCGTCCTCACCTGGCCTTTCTTCTGTGAATGTTTGGAGCAGGAGATTTCTGGTATTTCTTCCTCTTCTCGTCAGTCTTATAGGACTAGGGTTCCATCCTTAACCTTAATTTCCCCCTTAAAGGTGCTATCTCTAAATACAATCACACTGGGGATTAGGGCCTCAGCATATACATTTTGAGTGGACACAATTCAGTCTGTAACAGGCTGTGTTCCCTCAAAACTCTAGGAGAAAAGAAATCTATATCCTGAGTGAAGAAGAAGGCCACAACTTTGAAAAATATATCTGTAACATGGGCAGGTTTATCATGTTTATTAGTTGCCATTTTAGAAAGCATGAAGCAGGATTTTGGTAGCGCAGGCTATGGAACAAAGCGTTTTTGATGGAGATGGTCTAATTGCTAGAAAAGACAGTACGTCCTTCGCAGGTAGGAAAGGACTCCTGAGGCGCAAACAGATAAAAGATGAAAGGAGGAACCAGGATGCAGAAATGGGCTATCGGAACTATATTTGTCCCATTCTTGCTCTTTTGGCATAACCCACCTGCCTTTCTAACCTGTGGCTAACATGAAAAAAGAAAATTCCCAGCAGTACCTTTCTATGATTTATTGTAACTGTCTCGGGTCTCATTGTTCCATTGTCCCTAGTATTCCCAGTCTCTAACATTTAATCCTAATCATCATTCTTTTCATTCCTTGGACATGTTAATTGAAACTTCCATTAAACATTATATTAAAAATAATATGATTATTTAATTATAAAAATTGGTACAATTATTACAAGTACTTATCTAAAAACCATTAAGTAACATTTCCTGAGAACTTACAACATGCCAAGTGCTTTACACTCATCTTTCCATTGTATTCTCATAACAGGCCCCCCAAATCTAGTCTTTATGATCTCCACCATTTTCCTGTATTGAACTGAGATCCTCCTCATTTATTAATAGCTAGTTTGCTGCCTTCTGCTGTCTCAGAATAAGAGGTTGTACCTGTTCTTTAGGGTATAACCTAGGATACAAAATTGCAGAGACACAGAATGAAAGATTGTACCAAGTCAAGTCCCCACGACACAATAGCACCGTGGCAAGGGGCCAATTCAGTGGTAAGCATCCATCAGATCCACTTGTTTGGTGCTGGGTGGATTTTTCACTTGACTTTAGGTTATTATTCAATACTGTGCTGTAGAAAATGTATGAGTATTTCTGCAGACCTGTCATCTCCCCAAATGGCACCTCTAACCTGTACAGTGTGATCTGCTCATCTGTCTTATTGTGCTTGCCTATCAAGGGCTCCCTTTTCCCAAGTACCCAGGAATTTTACTGGTAAACATAACTGTTTGGAATGAAAGAGTATATTGGATATAAAATTGCACTTTGAGGTTCTTACTTTCTTTTGAATATATCTCATTATTCATTTAATGTAGCTTGGATAGGATTATCTTAAAGTTGATTTAATTAAATAAAATCTGAATATCATTTTAAACAACTAATATATTGATGTGTAGTAACTGTGTGGAACGTATGCCTGGCATTACGTGGAATGCATTACATGTTCCTGGCATTATACTGGAATGAGAGATTGTGTAATTCTAGCAACAATCTAAATGGTAAATAATTTTTACCTCTATTTAAAGAAGTAGAAACTGAGGCATAGAAAAGATAAATATGTTTTCCAGTGCTCAGAGTAATAAGTGGGAAACAGAGCTGGGGTCTGAAGCCATGGTCGGCAGACCACAATCCTAATAATGTTTCATTATTAGTCTGTAGTTTCTCAAATGATTTTGACTTTTCCAAACTATGGTCACAGGTGGCCACAGCCACTTCAGTTAGTTTCTAACTAACTGATCACAGGTGGCCAGTTAGTTAGAAATATGGTCACAGGTGGCCACAGCCACTTCAGTTAGTTTCTGTCCTGGTGTAGAAAAAGATATGCTTATTGCCCTTCTCACTATTTCCTTCACTTTCTAGTAGTATGCCCAAATTTCTTTATATGTTTATGATTTAAGTAAAAATTATGCCTTCTACGCACGCATTAGTTATTTCATTCATCTTGAATAAAATAATGACAGAGAAAAATTCATATTAGATTTTCTTGACACATTTTAAAGGGGGAAAAAAAAAACCTTGCTTTTTATTTGTCATTTCAAGTTTAAGGACACTGTCTGCTTTTAAAGGTTATGGATTTGGCTTAAAACCTTGACCCTCCTGTTCACCCGCAGGCTTGCATATGACCTCGGAATCACTGTGTAAATAGCATATTTGGGTGTTTGTTGAGAGTATGTTTTCTGGTCTGTGGGCTTCATGTCTGTGTTTCCAAATGAGTACACATTTCTATACGAGTATTTGCAAATCCTTCTTTCTTATTTTTAGCCCCGCAGAGATGATTTCATTTCCATTGGGGTCTGTAATGGACTAAGGATGGTTCCTGATATTTAAGGGAATTAAAATCCTGCTTCAAGAGAATTCAACATTAACTCTTCTATTTGTTCAATATTCTATCATTCCCCATGTCCCTCTGCCCACTTATTTTCTGACTAAAACCATAAGCACTCTTGGAGCCAATTTTCAAAAAATTCTACTTTAAAATTTTTATTTGATCAGCAGCCTCAAGATCTGAAGGGGATTACATTTTTCCCTCTTTCTTGTTTCTCGAACTAGCATAAATAATCCTCTTTATGATAATACCCTGTGTCCCAGAGTGCTTGTTTATCATAAGAGGACTCTTGTTTCCATGGACTAATGCACTCAGAAGCTTGGCTGACTTTCTGATGCAAATGTCAAACAGGAACCATGTCTTTGCTTTTCCAGCCAAATTGCTTCGTTTTTACAACACTATGCCTGATTTATAGGGGTTTTTGAAATATTGAAATTGCCTCCTCTACTCAAAGAAATGCAACGTGTAGGCAGTTTAGTATAGAAACATTAATAAGAATAATTTATAGGGGAAATGGGTCGCAGGGTTTTGGAAAATACTCAACTCTTTGAGCAAAATATGGCAGTGTCAATGAACAACAGTGACATTCTAGAGGGAGGTGCATATATTAGGGGATAACCAGAGCCAACCCCAAGAGAATGTCATAATTTCTGAGGTTGGATTTAAATAATGCTTTTAGAAATAGCAAAAAAAAAAAAAAAAAAAAAAAGAAGAGGAAGAAAAAAGGAACATACAATATCAATTTATTTTTGTTTTTTATAGTATGCTTCTTTATTTTTTATTGATAAATGGTCCAAAATGACTATCAGCCATGTGATTATTCAAAAATAGGGTTTCTATCTTAGGCATTTAACTAGAGGTTATAGCTGTGTCTGTATAGGAAGTGGGGAGGATGGTGGTAGGGACCAATTTGTTTTACATATTCCACATAGCAGGAACAAGGACAGAGAGCTTACATGTCTTTTTAAATTTCATTCCTTCCATTTAACATGAGAACTGGGTGTTAGTGTTCACATGTCATTACTCTGGATATAAGAAGTCAGAGAGGAAAAGTGACATGTCTAACATTTCACAGATAGTAAACTCTGGGTCAAAGGAGCAATTCAGAAACTATGTTGATGAGAAGGAGAGAACAAAATATAGCAATAGGTTTAAAAACATTTATTTTAGATATAGCTTTAAAATACTCACTAGATCTTATTAGTAAAAATTATATATATATATTTGAAATACATGACATTATTTTAAGCGTAATTATAATAGTATGTTGTTATGGGGAGGGAAAATGGGTTCTGACAACATGATTTGCACCCCTCTTCAGAGTAGTTTTCATAATGGTTTTATGTAAGAATTCAATGGTTTTTATGACCACTCAAAGGTCAGAGAGAACCTTTCAAGATGCATTAAACAGGGACTGTGTTTAAAAACCAACACATGACATAAAACTTAAAATAGAAGATTGGAGAGAGAATAAGAAAAAGTAGAGATGAAACAGAACACAAAAAAACAGAAAAACAAAAATTGAGGCAAGGGAGGAGAAAATATGGATTAAATTCACTGCCTTAAAGATATGGACTGCTTCTGGACAGTTTTATTCATCTGTGTTTGATTATTTCGAGTGGTCATTAGTTTTTGAAACCTTGCTAGATGCCAGCCTTTGTTCTGAACAATGAAGAGATGGAGTTCCACGATACAAGGAGCTTATAGGCTGATGGGCACAAGGACCCAAGAGACGTGTGATGGTGCCAAAATGGGGATAATCCAGAGTCACTGCAGGAGACTAACCCAAATATACAATGTCAGGAAAGGCTTCCCAAAGAAATGACAGTTAAACTGGGCTGAGACCAGAAGGCTGAGAAAGAGTTAGGTGATGATAGGGAGCTTTGGGCAGAGGACAGAAAAGTTCACCAGACACATTCTTGGACATACAATAGCCCACAGTGAGAGTGAAATGGCACTGTCTAGGAGATGTAAGCAGCTTGGAATTCCTGGAGTGCAGAGAGGACACAAGAAACAGCAGGTAGGACAAAGAAGATTAGCAGAAGCTATTCATTCCTTCATTAAAGAAAATACCATCTTATGTTATTCATCTATTTATTATTTATGAACACTTATTATATGGCAGGTGCTCTGCCATTTAATGTGGGGTTTTCCCACTGAAAATATAATTTTATACTTTTGTAGAGGACAAGAACAATGCTCTATTTATCCTTACATTCTGCATGAAAACCACAAAATTGCATTTTGCATAGAAGGTGTTATATACATTAGTTACTTGTTAAATGATCAATGATCTTGGTGTTACAATTGAGTCCAAAAAGCAGCTAAGGATCAGATAAATTTTAAAAACCTATGAGGAAATTAAGAAAACAATTTAATATACTATAGTATCAAAAAGAATAAATTAATTAGGGGCAAATTTAATAAATGTAAATAAACAAATGCATTGAAAAATGTAAAGTTTACTGAAAGAAATTTAAACTGAGCTAAATAAAAGGAAAGACTTCATATTCATGGATTGGAAGATTTAATATTGTTAAGATGGCAATATTCTTAAAAGTAATCTTCAGATTCAAGGCTATCCCTATCAAAATCCTAACTAACTGCCTTTTTCCCCCCTAAAAAGTGACCAACCATTACTAAAATTTGTATGGAAACACAAGGGACTGAGAATAGCCAAAACAATTGCATAAAAAGAAAAACAAATTAGAGAGCTGACACGTCCCAATTTCAAAATTTCCTACAAAACTAATCAATACAGTTTGCTACTGGCAAAAGTTAGACATAGATCAATGAAATAGACTTAAGAGTCCAGAAATAAACACTGACATTCACGGTCAATTGATTTTTAATATGCCAAGACAATTCAATAGGGAAAAGAATAGTCTTTTCAACACATGGTTCTAGGACTACTGGATATCTACATGCAAAAAAATGACATTGTATTCCCTCCTCACACCATACATACAAATTAATTCAAAATGGATCAAAGACCTGAATGGAAGAACTAAAACTATAAAACTCCTAGAAGAAAATATAGAAGTAAATCTTATAACCTTGAATTAGGCAACAATTTGTTAAATACTACACTAAAAATAAAGATAGATAAGTTGGACTTAACTAAAATTAAAAAAAAAAAAAAAAAACTTTTGTACTTCAAAGGACACAACCAAGAAAGTAAAAAGACAACCCATGTATTAGTGAAAATATTTAAAAAAGTATTTATATGTCTGATAAAGGATTCATATACAGAATATATATAAAAATTTACAAGTCAACAACAAAAAGACAAATAATACAATTAATAAAAAAAGCAAAGAACTTCAAAGAAGATATATAAATTGCAATATGCAAAAGAAAAGAGGCTTAACCTCATTAGTCACGAGGGAAATGCAAATCAAAAACCACAATACAACAACACTATACACCCACTAGATTGGCTGATGCCAAAAAGTCAGGTAGTAACAAGTATTGGTGAGGCTGTGGAGAAATCAGAACTCACATATACTGCAAAAGAGAATGTAAAATGGTGCACTTATTTTGAACAACAGTCTGGCAATTCTTCAGTTAAACACAGTGAACCATATGTTGCAGCTATTTTACTCCAGCTGTATCTACTCTACTTGGATAAGTTTATATACACACACACACACATACACACACACACATACTTGGGGATATATATATTTCCAAGAAAAGAGAAAATATGTCCACACAAAAACTTCTACGTAAATATTCCTAGAAACATTCATTATATCTAAATCTAAATGTTCGTCAGCTGAGGAATGGATAAACAAAATGCAGTATATCCATATAATGAAATATTATTTGGCTGTAAAAAGGGATGAAGTACTGATATAGGGTACAACATGAATGGATCTTGAAAGTGTTATGTTAGATGAAAGAAGCCAACACAAAACCCCACATATTGTATGATTCCATTTATATGAAACATCAGAATAGCCAAGTCCATAGACAGAAAGTAAATTAGTAAAACAACAACAACAAAATGAGAATAATTTGAAAGTCTCTTCTTTCTGTCTCCTGCAAATAAGGGCTAACTTATCCGAAAGGCACATTATGCACTGTTTAGAGTCCATGATAATTTTTATTATAGTTTCACAGAAGAATATAATCTTGATATTTATTTTTACACAAATGCAATAGTAGAATGTAATTTTTTAATAGAGGAAGGGTTCAACAAGGGAAATGTGGCTAGGGCCCACCAAAGTCATAATGAGACTCTACCTGTTGTGTTTGAAGACAACCTCTCCACCCTATCCCACCACCAATGGAAATTCTTAGGATGAAACAAAGCTATATATCTTTTTGTAAATTGCAAAAATGGCCATCATGTTTTGCAATGTTTTTAATCAAGTGGTGTATTTAATTTCTTCATGTCTTGTATCTGAGCTCACCTTTGATCAACAGCATTAGCAAATATGATGTTAAGACAGTTCCGAGACTAGGCCATAAGTTATCTTGCAATTTGCAATTCCATGCTCTTGGAACTGGGCAATCATCATGCGGACAAGCCTGGGCTAGCCTACTGTAGGGAAGGGACATGTGGAGAAATGATCCAGTCATCACATCTGTTCTAGTGAAGCCATCCTAAACCAACAGGCTCAAGGGATCACACACCTTACGACAAGCACATGAGAAGAGATCAGCTAAGCCAGGCTCCTTATTTTGCTTACAGTACCACCCAATAGAGTCACCTTTTAATGTTTGACTTCAAATTGATATATCATAAAAACTTCTTTAGAAATCTCACTTTTAAGGCTGGGCATGGTGGCTCACGCCTGTAATCCTAGCACTCTGGGAGGGCGAGGTGGGAGGATGGATCGCTCAAGGTCAAATGTTCAAAACCAGCCTGAGCAAGAGTGAGACCTCATCTCTACTAAAAATAGAAAGAAATTAATTGGCCAACTAAAAAACATATAGAAAACATTAGCCGGGCATGGTGGTGCATGCCTGTAGTCCCAGGTACTTGGGAGGCTGAGGCAGAAGGATTGCTTGAGCCCAGCAGTTAGAGGCTGCTGTGAGCTAGGCTGACGCCACGGCACTCTAGCCTGGACAACAGACTGAGACTCTGTCTCAAAAAAAAAAAAAAAAAAAAAAGAAAAAGAAAAAAAGAAAAAAAGAAAAAAAAGAAATCTCACTTTTAAAGTATCTGTTCTTGAGTTTGGTTGTATATATTTGACCTAGCTGAAATTTCATTATATGTCTTTTTTTTTTTTTTTTTTTTAGTACAAATTAGAAGATTCTACTCTTGCCTTCATTTCAGAAGGATAAGCAGTGAAAGCTATCTGTGTTAGGAGACAAAGTAGTTTCTGGAATAAAATATGTGGTCTTGGCAGGGCAGCATGTTATTCCAACTCTTAGATATAAGATGTAGGCTGCTTTTTCTAACAAAACAACAGGATAACAGACTTTATTCAATTATTAAAAAGTGCTAACAAGAATATGTAAACAGCGACAGCTACAGAATATTGGGTTTTTGAAGGCATAGCCTCGGGGTCCAACTGATTGTGATTTTCACAGCATGAAATAAAAACACCAATTTTAAAAGGTGAAACATACTCTTCACTTGCATTCTGAAGTTAGGTGGTCGAACAAATAATGAAAGCTTTGCCTCTGAGTTTACCCCCCAAACAAATTGTTATTGTTTTCTGCTTATCAAAAATAACTAGAGGCTTTAAGTTACAGTATATCACAAAATAAACCCCAGATGGTTAGAGGATTAAATAAAAAGAGGTGAAAATCATATAAATATATTTTTATCTGTAAGAAGAAAGAGAAGGAATTCCTCATTATAATAAAGACAATGGGAAAAATCACAAAAGGATATATCAGATTTGATACTTTAGACATTTTTGTCTGTGAAAAGATCATAAAATTAAAATGTAAACAGAAAACTAGAAAAAATACTATATGCAATGTATATAACACATTTAATGTTTATATTATTTATACTTAGTGTTCTCATGCAAGTTAGAAAAGAAAACATTTGTACCCCCATAATATGCTGAAATAAAAATAAAAAAAAGAGCCACTGAAACTAAAAAAAAAAAAAAAAAAAAGAAAAATACTCTAATTCAACAGTTTCGTCAACTTCCAAAAAATCACTTGGAATCAAAGAAATACAGACTAAGTAATTTTATTTTTATTTATCAATAATTCAACAAATGAATTTAAAAACTATTTTCACTGGGTAGTATTGCTAGATATTACTTTTACAAAACTGAATAAAAAATTATCCTTTCCACTGGGGAGTTTTCAATTTGTGTGAGAAAAATAGACCAATGGGTCTGCTATGTATGGTTGTTCAGGTTGTACACTGTGTATGCACCCCCTTCCCCCAACTTCAGGTGTTGAAACCTAATCACCAGCGTGAAGGTATTGGCAGGTAACGGCTTTGGGAAGTGATTAAGTCCTAAGGGTAGAGCCCTCATGAATGGGATTAATGCCCTTATGAAAGAGGTGGCAGATAGCTGTGTTGCCTCTTCCATCACATGAGGACACAGTGAGAAAGGGCCATCTGTGCATCAGAAA